>CM019070.1:161576385-161788631 GCA_009667805.1 Leptobrachium leishanense | reverse complement strand
GTCGCGCTAGCTTAGCCACGTGGGGCCGGCCGCTATTTCTGGGCAATGCTGGTGGTTCAATGCGGTTGCCAGTGTTATCTGGCTGGATCTATGGTACCAGTGTTATCTGGTGTTACCTAGTCCAAGGAAGCGAGGATCGCTGATAATTCTGCCACAAAGGCAATGATTTTTGGCCTTTGATTATAAATAAAAGACGTGACCTTTTCAAACCGCCAATACTTTTGTCATGTGTTTTATTTATGGGGAGAGCGGGGGTGGGGGGTATGGTTTGGGGGGTTGAAGGGAAGTAAAGGTAACTTAAGAGAACGGTAATGGTGGAAGAGAAATAAGGGTAAAATGCTTAGTACTGATGAGCGACTGACTGGGAACGAAGAGGCTTAAGCATGTTCCCTGTTTAAAGAAAAGCGTAGAAAGTTGGGAGGAGTTACAATGGTTCCCCTTTTGTTTCAGGATTATCGCTGGGTTTGGGTCTCGGGGGCAGATAACAGAAAGGGCAGGGCCAGGGGTAATAGAAAAGGGTAAGCAAAGGACAGATGAAATCAGTCTAACCTTTGTCTTTTCCCACCCTACCCACTGTTTTTTAGGTTACTGCCTGTTTACTGAGTCGAAAAGGTCACGTCGTCAGAGAGCAGCATTGACCACGGATAGGGGCAAATGAAGTGGTGATTCCGCCAGTCATTTCAAGACCGCCCGTGGGTTCCCATATGGAGTCATACCATGTCGCAGGAAGCCGGTTGGTGGTTGTGCGGCCAAAGCCAGTGGATTGCTTTAGATATGGGCATGGTTAGTTGAGGTGCAGTCAGGTAATTTCACCAGGTTACATGAAGCCAGCTGGTGGTTTGTGCGGCCAAAGCTGGGGGATTGTTTTTTCAGTAAAAAACATGGTTAGTTGAGGTGCAGTCAGATCATTTCACCACGTTACACGAAGCCAGCCAGCTGGTGGTTTGTGCGGCCAAAGGTGATGGGATTACATGGACAGTTACTTCAAATGGTGAAATATGCGGCCCTGGCAAGTGGAGAGGCGATAGAGGGGGAGGATCTGGGGGTCTGTGTGGTGGTTTGTGCGGCCAAACACAGGTAGCCTCCTGGTTTGAAGATCATCCCGGGCCTGCTATCTGCTATAAAGGGAGCAGCGTGTGGTCGCGCTAGCTCAGCCACGTGGGGCCGGCCGCTATTTCTGGGCAATGCTGGTGGAGAGAGAGAGAGGGAGGGGGGAGAGAGGGAGGGAGGGGGAGAGAGAGAGAGGGAGGGGGCAGAGAGGGAGGGGGAGAAAGGAAGGGGGGAGAGAGGGAGGGGGGAGAGAGAGAGGGAGAGGGAGGGAGATCTCGATCTCATCCTCCCCCGCGGGACCTCCTGCTGAGTCGCGATGTCTCGTTACCTTTCGGGTTATGATTGGTGGGGTTGGTGAGGAGACGCTCGCTGTGCGCGGCCCGTTTGAACGGGCGCTGGAACCGGCCCCGCGGGCGCACGTTTTCTTCGCTTTCAGATGAGGGAATAGACAGGCTGCGCTCCTCGTCCAGCGAGAGGTCACTGTCTGTGTCAGAATCATCACCTGGTGAGAAGAGATCAGAGTATCTCACATCAATTCCATGTGCACATCAGAGGGGGCAGACGGATCAGCAAACCTCCCGCCACCGGCTCCGCAAACCTCCCACCATGTGCAACTGATGCAGTTAGATCAGCCAATCAGAATACTGCTGTACTGCTTATGGGGGTTTGTAGTGATCAGAATGAGATTATTAGCAAAGCAATATCTGTATGTGCTACATAATGCCTGTGTATGGCAATTACAGCAACACCTTGTATCTGTATGTGCTGCATATTGCCTGTGTATGGCAATTACAGCAACACCTTGTATCTGTATGTGCTGCATAATGCCCGTGTATGGCAATTACAGCAACACCTTGTATCTGTATGTGCTGCATAATGCCTGTGTATGGCAATTACAGCAACACCTTGTATCTGTATGTGCTGCATAATGCCTGTGTATGGTAATTACAGCAACACCTTGTATCTGTACGTGCTGCATAATGCCTGTGTATGGCAATTACAGCAACACCTTGTATCTGTACGTGCTGCATAATGCCTGTGTATGGCAATTACAGCAACACCTTGTATCTGTACGTGCTGCATAATGCCTGTGTATGGCAATTACAGCAACACCTTGTATCTGTATGTGCTGCATAATGCCTGTGTATGGTAATTACAGCAACACCTTGTATCTGTATGTGCTGCATAATGCCTGTGTATGGCAATTACAGCAACACCTTGTATCTGTACGTGCTGCATAATGCCTGTGTATAACAATTACAGCAACACCTTGTATCTGTAAGTGCCGCACAATGTCTGTGTGTGGCAATTACAGCAACACCTTGTATCTGTATGTGCCGCATAATGCCTGTGTATGGCAATTACAGCAACACCTTGTATCTGTAAGTGCCGCACAATGTCTGTGTGTGTCAATTACAGCAACACCTTGTATCTGTATGTGCCGCATAATGCCTGTGTGTGGCAATTACAGCAACACCTTGTATCTGTATGTGCCACATAATGCCTGTGTGTGGCAATTACAGCAACACCTTAAATCTGTATGTGCTGCATAATGCCTGTGTATGGCAATTACAGCAACACCTTGTAACTGTATGTGATGCATAATGCCTGTGTATGGCAATTACAGCAACACCTTGTATCTGTACGTGCTGCATAATGCCTGTGTATGGCAATTACAGCAACACCTTGTATCTGTATGTGATGCATAATGCCTATGTATGGCAATTACAGCAACACCTTGTATCTGTATGGGCTGCATAATGCCTGTGTATGGCAATTACAGCAACACCTTGTATCTGTATGTGCTGCATAATGCCTGTGTATGGTAATTACAGCAACACCTTGTATCTGTATGTGCTGCATAATGCCTGTGTATGGCAATTACAGCAACACCTTGTATCTGTACGTGCTGCATAATGCCTGTGTATAACAATTACAGCAACACCTTCTATCTGTAAGTGCCGCACAATGTCTGTGTGTGGCAATTACAGCAACACCTTGTATCTGTATGTGCTGCATAATGCCTGTGTGTGGCAATTACAGCAACACCTTCTATCTGTAAGTGCCGCATAATGCCTGTGTGTGGAAATTACAGCAACACCTTGTATCTGTATGTGCTGCATAATGCCTGTGTATGGCAATTACAGCAACACCTTGTAACTGTATGTGATGCATAATGCCTGTGTATGGCAATTACAGCAACACCTTGTATCTGTACGTGCTGCATAATGCCTGTGTATGGCAATTACAGCAACACCTTGTATCTGTATGTGATGCATAATGCCTATGTATGGCAATTACAGCAACACCTTGTATCTGTACTGTACAGGGATTTACACTCATTATAACCCGCTGAATCTTATCCAGGTACAGCAGCGACTGACCCCACAGCTCTCCCTGTATTCTGATAAATCCCTGGCTGCTGGATGCTGCAGTAAAGTTTGTTGAGCTTTTTGTTACAGTGAGAGTGGAGGCTGCTGGGATGCTGCAGTAAAGTTTGTTGAGCTTTTTATTACAGTGAGAGTGGAGGCTGCTGGGATGCTGCAGTAAAGTCTGTTGAGCTTTTTGTTACAGTGTGAGTGGAGGCTGCTGGGATGCTGCAGTGAGGGACCCTAGAGCTATCAGAGCGGATGTGTGGCTTGATGGTTATACATTAAAAATTGAATAAAATAAGTATATTCCATGTTCCACTGATTCTTACCTCCTCCTGCGTCACGGTGGAACATGGCGACGTCGAGGTCGGTGGGACCCGAGTGGTGGCTCATCATGCTGTGGTCCAGGGCGGATCCCTGTCGAGCAGCAAGGTTCTCCCTGAAAGCAGAGTTTACGATAAGTACATGTGTCAATATGGGAACACGTTTACCAGGTGCATGGGCATCCGCAGCATGGGGCAAGGGAGGGGGGGTTAGGAGGAGGATTAGAGCTGTAGGGTAAGGGTTGGGGTTAGGAGGAGGAATAGAGCTGTAGGGTAAGGGTTGGGGTTAGGAGGAATAGAGCTGTAGGGTAAGGGTTGGGGTTAGATGGAGGAATAGAGCTGTAGGGTGAGGGTTAGGAGGAGGAATAGAGCTGTAGGGTTGGGGTTAGGAGGAGGAATAGAGCTGTAAGGTTGGGGTTAGGAGGAGGAATAGAGCAGTAGGGTAAGGGTTGGGGTTAGGAGGAGGAATAGAGCAGTAAGGCGAGGGTTGGGGTTAGGACGAGGAATAGAGCTGTAGGGTAAGGGTTGGAGTTAGGAGGAGGAATAGAGCTGTAGTGTAAGGGTTGGGGTTAGGAGGAGGAATAGAGCTGTAGGGTGAGGGTTGGGGTTAGGAGGAGGAATAGAGCAGTAGGGTGAGGGTTGGGGTTAGGAGGAGGAATAGAGCTGTAGGGTGAGGGTTGGGGTTAGGAGGAGGAATAGAGCTGTAGGGTAGGGTTGAGATTAGGAGGAGGAATAGAGCTGTGGGGTAAGAGTTGGGGTTAGGAGGAGGAATAGAGCTGTAGGGTGAAGGTTAGGAGGAGGAATAGAGCTGTAGGGTTAGGAGGAGGAATAGAGCTGTAGGGTAAGAGTTGGGGTTAGGAGGAGGAATAGAGCTGTAGGGTGAGGGTTAGGAGGAGGAATAGAGCTGTAGGGTTGGGGTTAGGAGGAGGAATAGAGCTGTAGGGTTGGGGTTAGGAGGAGGAATAGAGCAGTAAGGCGAGGGTTGGGGTTAGGACGAGGAATAGAGCTGTAGGGTAAGGGTTGGAGTTAGGAGGAGGAATAGAGCTGTAGGGTGAGGGTTGGGATTAGGAGGAGGAATAGAGCTGTAGGGTAAGAGTTGGGGTTAGGAGGAGGAATAGAGCTGTAGGGTGAAGGTTAGGAGGAGGAATAGAGCTGTAGGGTTAGGAGGAGGAATAGAGCTGTAGGGTGAGAGTTGGGGTTAGGAGGAGGAATAGAGCTGTAGGGTAAGAGTTGGGGTTAGGAGGAGGAATAGAGCTGTAGGATGAGGGTTGGGGTTAGGAGGAGGAATAGAGCTGTAGGGTAAGAGTTGGGGTTAGGAGGAGGAATAGAGCTGTAGGGTAAGAGTTGGGGTTAGGAGGAGGAATAGAGCTGTAGTGTAAGGGTTGGGGTTAGGAGGAGGAATAGAGCAGTAGGGTGAGGGTTGAGGTTAGGAGGAGGAATAGAGCTGTAGTGTAAGGGTTGGGGTTAGGGTTAGGAGGAGGAATAGAGCTGTAGTGTAAGGGTTGGGGTTAGGAGGAGGAATAGAGCTGTAGGGTGAGGGTTGGGGTTAGGAGGAGGAATAGGTCTGTAGGGTAAGGGTTGGGGTTAGGAGGAGGAATAGAGCTGTAGTGTAAGGGTTGGGGTTAGGGTTAGGAGGAGGAATAGAGCTGTAGTGTAAGGGTTGGGGTTAGGAGGAGGAATAGAGCTGTAGGGTGAGGGTTGGGGTTAGGAGGAGGAATAGAGCTGTAGGGTAAGGGTTGGGGTTAGGAGGAGGAATAGAGATGTAGGGTAAGAGTTGGGCGTAGGAGGAGGAATAGAGCTGTAGGGTTGGGGTTAGGAGGAGGAATAGAGCTATAGGGTGAGGGTTGCGGTTAGGAGGAGGAATAGAGCTGTAGGGTGAGGGTTGGGGTTAGGAGGAGGAATAGAGCTGTAGGGTAAGAGTTGGGGTAAGGAGGAGGAATAGAGCTGTAGGGTAAGAGTTGGGGTTAGGAGGAATAGAGCTGTAGGGTAAGGGTTGGGGTTAGGTGGAGGAATAGAGCTGTAGGGTGAGGGTTAGGAGGAGGAATAGAGCTGTAGGGTTGGGGTTAGGAGGAAGAATAGAGCTGTAGGGTTGGGGTTAGGAGGAGGAATAGAGCAGTAGGGTAAGGGTTGGGGTTAGGAGGAGGAATAGAGCAGTAAGGCGAGGGTTGGGGTTAGGACGAGGAATAGAGCTGTAGGGTAAGGGTTGGAGTTAGGAGGAGGAATAGAGCTGTAGTGTAAGGGTTGGGGTTAGGAGGAAGAATAGAGCTGTAGGGTGAGGGTTGGGGTTAGGAGGAGGAATAGAGCAGTAGGGTGAGGGTTGGGGTTAGGAGGAGGAATAGAGCTGTAGGGTAGGGTTGAGATTAGGAGGAGGAATAGAGCTGTGGGGTAAGAGTTGGGGTTAGGAGGAGGAATAGAGCTGTAGGGTGAGGGTTGGGGTTAGGAGGAGGAATAGAGCTGTAGGGTGAGGGTTGGGGTTAGGAGGAGGAATAGAGCTGTAGGGTGAGGGTTGGGGTTAGGAGGAGGAATAGAGCTGTAGGGTAGGGTTGAGGTTAGGAGGAGGAATAGAGCTGTAGGGTAAGAGTTTGGGTTAGGAGGAGGAATAGAGCTGTAGGGTGAGGGTTGGGGTTAGGAGGAGGAATAGAGCTGTAGGGTAAGAGTTGGGGTTAGGAGGAGGAATAGAGCTGTAGTGTAAGGGTTGGGGTTAGGAGGAGGAATAGAGCTGTAGGGTAAGGGTTGGGGTTAGGAGGAGGAATAGAGCAGTAGGGTGAGGGTTGGGGTTAGGAGGAGGAATAGAGCTGTAGGGTAAGGGTTGGGGTTAGGGTTAGGAGGAGGAATAGAGCTGTAGGGTAAGGGTTGGGGTTAGGAGGAGGAATAGAGCTGTAGGGTGAGGGTTGGGGTTAGGAGGAGGAATAGAGCTGTAGGGTAAGGGTTGGGGTTAGGAGGAGGAATAGAGATGTAGGGTAAGAGTTGGGCGTAGGAGGAGGAATAGAGCTGTAGGGTTGGGGTTAGGAGGAGGAATAGAGCTGTAGGGTAAGAGTTGGGGTTAGGAGGAGGAATAGAGCTGTAGGGTTGGGGTTAGGAGGAGGAATAGAGCTGTAGGGTAAGGGTTGGGGTTAGGAGGAGGAATAGAGCTGTAGGGTGAGGGTTGGGGTTAGGAGGAGGAATAGAGCTGTAGGGTAAGAGTTGGGGTTAGGAGGAGGAATAGAGCTGTAGGGTAAGAGTTGGGGTTAGGAGGAGGAATGGAGCTGTAGAATAAGGGTTGGGGTTAGGAGGGGGAATAGAGCTGTAGTGTAAGGGTTGGGGTTAGGAGGAGGAAGAGAGCTGTAGGGTAAGAGTTGGGGTTAGGAGGAGAAATAGAGCTGTAGGGTGAGGGTTGGGGTTAGGAGGAAGAATAAAGCTGTAGAATAAGGGTTGGGGTTTGGAGGAGGAAGAGAGCTGTAGGGTAAGAGTTGGGGTTAGGAGGAGGAATAGAGTTGTAGGGTGAGGGTTGGGGTTAGGAGGAGGAATAGAGCTGTAGTGTAAGGGTTGGGGTTAGGAGGAGGATTAGAGCTGTAGTGTAAGGGTTGGGGTCAGGAGGAGGAATAGAGCTGTAGGGTAAGAGTTGGGGTTAGGAGGAGGAATAGAGCTGTAGGATGAGGATTGGGTTTAGGAGGAGGAATAGAGCTGTAGGGTAAGGGTAGGGTTTAAGGGGATTAGGGTTGGGGCTGGGAGAAGTTTAGGATTATGAGAGGATTATGGTTTAGTTTAGTAGGAGGTTTAGGATTAGCAGACAATTAGATTTGGGGTTAAGAGGAGTTTTAGGTTTGGATTTAGGAGAAGGATTAAGATTGAGAGGATTAGGGTTTGGTTTAGGATTAAGAGAGGAATATGGTTGGGATTAGGAGGAAGTTTAGGATTAAGAGAGGATTAGGTTTGGGTTTAGGATTAAGAGAGGATTAGGTTTGGGTTTAGGATTAAGAGAGGATTAGGTTTGGGTTTAGGAGGAGGTTTAGGATTAAGAGATTATTAGGTTTGGGTTTAGGATAGGACCCTGCGAATCATAAATTTTCGCTCGAATCGAATCACGAATCGAATCGGCTGTAATGGTTCGAACTCGAATCGAATATCGAATCGAATACTTGGATACTGTCCCCCAGCTCATGGATATGCCCCCCAGCTCATGGATACTGCCCCCCAGCTCATGGATACTGCCCCCAGCTCATGGATACTGTCCCCCAGCTCATGGATACTGCCCCCCAGCTCATGGACACTGTCCTACAGCTCATGGATTTGCCCCCAACATGGATTGCCCTCAGCTCGCTCATGGATTTGCCCTCAGCTCGCTCATGGATATGCCCCCCAGCTCATGGATACTGCCCCCCAGCTCATGGATACTGCCCCCAGCTCATGGATACTGTCCCCCAGCTCATGGATACTGCCCCCAGCTCATGGATACTGTCCCCCAGCTCATGGATACTGCCCCCCAGCTCATGGATACTGTCCCCCAGCTCATGGATACTGTCCCCCAGCTCATGGACACTGTCCCCCAGCTCATGGATTTGCCCACAACATGGATTTGCCCCCAACATGGATTTGCCCTCAGCTCGCTCATGGATATGCCCCCCAGCTCATGGATACTGCCCCCCAGCTCATGGATACTGCCCCCCAGCTCATGGATACTGTCCCCCAGCTCATGGATACTGCCCCCCAGCTCATGGATACTGTCCCCCAGCTCATGGACACTGTCCCCCAGCTCATGGATTTGCCCACAACATGGATTTGCCCCCAACATGGATTTGCCCTCAGCTCGCTCATGGATTTGCCCTCAGCTCGCTCATGGATTTGCCCTCAGCTCGCTCATGGATTTGCCCTCAGCTCGGTCATGGATGTGCCCCAGCTCACCTGTCGCCGCCGCATTAGGCTCCCTCTGAGCGTGCGTCCGGCGGCAGGAAGCTTGGGCACTCGCCTGGGGAGCCACGTGACCGTGATCTCGCGAGATCGCGGTCACGTGGCTCCCCCAGGCGAGTGCCCAAGCTTCCTGCCGCCGGACGCACGCTCAGAGGGAGCCTAACCCGGCGGTGACAGGTGAGCTGGATGGGATCTTCCAAATTCAATTTTTTTTCGAATCGAGCTGCTAGTTCGAATTCGAATCGAATTCGACCAGCGATTCGATTTCGAATCGAATTTCGAAGCTTCGCAGGTCCCTAGTTTAGGATTAAGAAAGGATTAGTTTTGGGTTTAGGAGGAGGTTTAGGATTAAGAAAGTATTAGGTTTGCGTTTAGGAGGACGTTTAGGATTAAGAGAGGATTAAGTTTAGGAGTAAGAGAGGATTAGGTTTGGGTTTAGGATTAGGAGAGGATTAGTATGGGGTTTAAGATTAGGTAACATCACTGCTCTGCGTGGAGAGAGCCTGTGGAGTCACGGGTTCGATCCTGATGAGCACCTCTCCAGTAAGTGTCCTTGGTTGAGACACCTAACGGTACATACTCGCCACCCAGGACATACTTGAAAATGAGAGAAATCTCAATGTATCCCTCCTGGTAAAATCCTTTCTCAAAAAAAAAAAAAAGAGTGGATTAGGTTTGGGTTTAGGATTAAGATTGGATTAGGTTTGGGTTTAGGATTAAGAGAGGATTAGGTTTGGGTTTAGGGGATTTTTTAGGAGTTAAGAGAAGATTTGTGATTAGAAGCAGAGGTAGGGTTGTGAGATTGGGAGAATCGGTGTTTGAGACCGGATGACTCGAGGGGGGGGGGGGGTTAGCGCTGTGTAATGCACTTTATTATGGGAAAAAGGTGCAGTAGTGCATTGCAGGGTAATGATACCACTCTACGGTCAAGGCAGTGACATTAAATGGCCGAGATAATGAACCCCGACATTTTAACGTGGACATTTGAAGTCAGTTTTTTTGAGGTTCTCGGCTTTCAGCTCGGCTCGTTCAGTATTTATTCCCACCCCGCGCAGCAGGATTAGCACCAGATACTGACCCCGACATACCCCCCCCCATACCTCAGGAAGGCCCGGTGGCTGGAATGTGTGCGAGCGGAGCGCACGCTGCTGACCGAGGACACGGTGGAGGCTCCCAGGGTGATTCGGATGAGGCCGCTCTCTTCAAACAGGGCGGTGTTGTTATACGCGTTGGGCCCCTGTGGAAGAGGCGAGAATGAATGGAGGCACCGGGTCTGTGAGGAGCGAGCAGTGACCAGCGCCGGGGTCACCCTGTCGTCTCACAATCTCAGGAGATCCAGTGATGTCAGAGCATGACCTCACAACGCAGGGCAAGACCTCCCAGTATAAAGGCACCAAAAAGCATCGCTGGTCTTTATGTTTCTCCATCAGAAGACCCCAATAGCCCCCACAGCTTCTTGTGGAACGAGTGATGCACCCGGCATGCGCGTCTGCGGCAAACCTGACTCTTACCTCTGCACCGAACAGCTGGGAAGGTTTGCCCAAATCTGGTGATGCCAAATCTCGACAAAGCATCATTTTACTAAATCCAGACCCCTCGGACACAACGCTGTGTGCAATAAGGGGCTTAGACCTTCAGTGCGTCCCGCGCTCCTCTACCCTATGCGGTCTCCTGGTCTGCAAGCAAAGAGCCGTGTGGGCGTCATACCATGATCTGGGCCTGTCGTGATGCCTCCTCGCCTTGTCCTTTCTTGCCGAGACAGATCAGCTTCCAGGCCTCCCTGACCTCCTCATTGAAGACACAGAAGAGAAGGAGCAGCCCCAGACCCTGCGGGAGGAGACACAAACATCCCAAAAATAAGCACCTTTATCCAGCTCGGTCTGGCGGAACACCGGACTCGGAACACCGGACTCGGAACACCGGACTCGGAAACTTGACGCGCCCTGAGCAACACGTAACAATGTAACGATACTCTGTAGCCTCTATAAACGTCCCATCAGAGCCCAGACTATTTCCCTTCATTTGGGTCATTTTGTCTTAAAATCTGCATTAGCGATCGTACGGAGAGTCGTCCCCCCCCCCCAGCCGCCGGACACGGCCCACGACACTCGCTGGACTTTCGACTCTGCAGAGTCCGGTGACCAGCGAGCGATAAATCGACAACTCTGGGCTTGGGGATAATGAGGTGCACATCCAGCACGTCGCCGGGTAGAAGCTGCGGTGACCAGACGCGCCGTGCACAACGGTTACTGTTTTACCTGGAGGCACCAGACTGGAACCTGACCCCCCCCCCCAAGACGGTGAAAGGATTATTACACCCCCCGGGAGGCGTCTGCACCGGATCACCAGGCGTCCAGCATGGGGGGGGGGGGGTCTAGTAACCTGCTGATATTACTATAAATTCAAAACATGATTTATACATTTATCGTTTATTATTTTTCATAAAAACAAAACCCCGCGGTGACGTCATCAAACGAAACCCCGCGGTGACGTCATCAAACCAAACCCCCGTGGTGACATCATCAAACCAAACCCACACTATGACGTCATCAAACCAAACTCCCGCGGTGACGTCAACAAACCAAACCCCGCGGTGACATCATCAAACCAAACCCCAACAATGACGTCATCAAACCAAACCCCTGCGGTGACATCATCAAATCAAACCCCCGCGATAACATCATCAAACCAAACCCCCGCGATAACGTCATCAAACCAAACCCCGCGCGATAACGTCATCAAACCAAACCCCCGCGATAACGTCATCAAACCAAACCCCCGCGATAACATCATCAAACCAACCCCCGCGATAACGTCATCAAACCAAACCCCCGCGATAACATCATCAAACCAAACCCCCGCGATAACGTCATCAAACCAAACCCCCGCGATAACGTCATCAAACCAAACCCCCGCGATAACGTCATCAAACCAAACCCCCGCAGTGACGTTATCAAACCAAACCCCCCGCAGTGACATCATCAAACCAAATCCCCCACAATGACATCATCAAACCAAACCCCCCGCAATGACATCATCAAACCAAACCCCCGCAGTGACGTCATCAAACCAAACCCCCCGCAATAACGTCATCAAACCAAACCCCAACGATGACGTCATCAAACCAAACCCCCGCGGTGACATCATCAAATCAAACCCCTGCGATAACGTCATCAAACCAAACCCCCGCGGTGACATCATCAAACCAAACCCCCGCGGTGACATCATCAAACCAAACCCCCGCGGTGACATCATCAAACCAAATCCCCGCAGTGACGTCATCCAACCAAACCCCCGCAGTGACGTCATCAAACCAAACCCCCCGCAATGACATCATCAAACCAAACCCCCCGCAAAGACGTCATCAAACCAAACCCCCGCAGTGATGTCATCAAACCAAACCCCCGCGGTGACGTCATCAAACCAAACCCCCTGCGGTGACAGCTCAAAGTGAAGAATCCGTTTATTTATCAGAAACAGATTTTCCGTATCGGGAGGAATTTCTGCATCTGTCGATATGTTAAGATTAAAGTGAAGCTGAAAAACCCAATAAATGAGATAAAACAAGGGAAAAGAATAAAAGGAAACAAAGACAAAGTGCTGCGGAAAAAAATAACACAGAGGCGCGAGGCAGGAAAGCAGCCAGGACGCAGCCGGGACGCAGCCGGGACGCAGCCGGGACACAGCCGGGAAAGCAGCCAGGACGCAGCCGGGAAAGCAGCCAGGACGCAGCCGGGACGCAGCCGGGACAGCAGCCAGGACGCAGCAGGGGACGTAGCCAGGACGCAGCCAGGACACAGCCGGGACGCAGCCGGGACACAGCCGGAACACAGCCAGGACGCAGCCAGGATGCAGCCGGAACACAGCCAGGACGCAGCCGGAACACAGCCAGGACACAGCCAGGACACAGCCAGGACACAGCCAGGACGCAGCCAGGACGCAGCCGAGAGGAAATGGCAAGGAGGGGGGGGGTGAATGGGCCAACAGGAAGGGAATGAAGGAGAGGGAGCGCACGGAGAACTAGTGGGGAACAAGGCAGAGAGAGCGGGGTGCAGGGTAGAGGTAATGGGGTGCAGGGTAGAGGTAGCAGTGGGGAAGGGGGGGGAACCACGTCTTGCCATGGATTCAGGGACACGCAAGTGGTTTTACCTGGAAGCAGCACAGGATGACAGAGAGGTAATGGGGTGCAGGTTAGAGGTAATGGGGTGCAAGGTAGAGGTAATGGGGCGCAGGGTAGAGGTAATGGGGCACAGGGTAGAGGTAATGGGGCACAGGGTAGAGGGGCGCAGGGTAGAGGTAATGGGGCGCAGAGCAGAGGTAATGGGGCGCATCGTAGAGGTAATGGGGCGCAGGGTAGAGGTAATGGGGCGCATCGTAGAGGTAATGGGGTGCATCGTAGAGGTAATGGGGCGCAGGGCAGAGGTATGACTGGGGAGGTGGGGTGAGGGAGCAGGTCTCGTCACAGATTCGGGGGTCACACAGCGGGTTTACCTGGAAGCAGCACAGGATGACATAGAGGTAATGGGGCGCATCGTAGAGGTAATGGGGCGCATCGTAGAGGTAATGGGGCGCAGGGTAGAGGTAATGGGGCGCATCGTAGAGGTAATGGGACGCAGGGCAGAGGTATGACTGGGGAGGTGGGGTGAGGGAGCAGGTCTCGTCACAGATTCGGGGGTCACACAGCGGGTTTCCCTGGAAGCAGCACAGGATGACATAGAGGTAATGGGGCGCATCGTAGAGGTAATGGGGCGCAGGGCAGAGGTATGACTGGGGAGGTGGGGTGAGGGAGCAGGTCTCGTCACAGATTCGGGGGTCACACAGCGGGTTTACCTGGAAGCAGCACAGGATGACATAGAGGTAATGGGGCGCATCGTAGAGGTAATGGGGCGCAGGGCAGAGGTATGACTGGGGAGGTGGGGTGAGGGAGCAGATCTCGTCACACATTCGGGGGTCACACGGCGGGTTTACCTGGAAGCAGCACAGGATGACATAGAGGTAGTGAAAGGCCAGGATACTGTTATTCACAGCCAGGAGCCCGAAAAGCCACGTGGTGCTGACACACAGGAGGAGGACGAAAGACGTTCGCAGAGTCATGCTGGAGGAAGAGAGAGAGACGGGCTGGAGAGAGGAGACACAGGAGACATCCAGCAGCGGACATGATGGAGGGTCAGGGGAGAGTGAGACCCCTCTATGGACACAATGTAATACAGGCCTGACCTCCAGTGACCTCCCCACAGGTTGATTGACCTCCCCGCTGGTTTAATGACTTTCCCACAGGTTCAGGTTCATTGACCTCCCCGCCGGTTTAACGACCTCCACATTGGTTCGGTGACCTTCCCGCTGGTTTAATGACCTCCCTGCTGGTTCGGTAACCTACCCAGAGGTTCAGTGACCTCCCCGCTGACTAAATGACCTCCTCATTGGTTTAATGACCTCCCCACCAGGTTTCATGACGCTGGTTCAGTGACCTCCCCACCAGGTTTCATGACGCTGGTTCAGTGACCTCCCCGCCAGTTCAGTGACCTCCCCGCCGGTTCAGTGACCTCCCCACCACGTTTCATGACGCTGGTTCAGTGACCTCCCCACCAGGTTTCATGACCTCCCCGCTGGTTCAGTGACCTCGCCGCTGGTTCAGTGACCTCCTCGCTAGTTCAGTGACCTCCCCGCCGGTTCAGTGACCTCCCCACCAGGTTTCATGACGCTGGTTCAGTGACCTCCCCACCAGGTTTCATGACCTCGCCGCTGGTTCAGTGACCTCCTCGTCGGTTCAGAGACCTCCTCGCACAGAGTCCTGACCCTTGTACAGACCCGGGACTCCCTGCCTTACCCAATATAAACCCGAGCAGGGCGCCCCGTCCTGTATATCACACCGAGCGCCGGCGGGAGCGACCACTCACTGAGTCATACTCACCCGTCTCCTCCTGACACTCACAGATTAAATTAACCAAACATCACGTTTTTCTCCTCAATTTGTTTAAACTTTATCTTGTTAATAAGAAACGTGAACTTACAGCACAGACTTCTTCTTGGTTTCCTTCTGTCCGGGGGAGCAGGAGAGCTTGGCCACCATGAGGAACATGACGCCATTCAGCTGAAATGCAACGACGCCAGAGCGTTACAACACAGTGGCAACATCATAACATTATAATGTGATTAGACATACAGACAGACAGACAGAGACATATAGACACAGACAGATACAGACACGGACAGACAGACACACAGATACAGACACAGATACAGACAGACCGATACAGACACAGACAGACACACAGATACAGACACTCAGATACAGACAGACACAGACAGACACAGATACAGACACAGATACAGACACAGATACAGACACAGATACAGACAGACACACAGATACAGACACAGATACAGACAGACACACAGAAACAGACAGACACAGATACAGACACAGATAGACAGACAGATACAGACACAGATACAGACAGACACACAGATACAGACACAGATACAGACAGACAGATACAGACAGACACACAGATACAGATACAGACAGACAGACAGATACAGACACAGATACAGACAGACACACAGATACAGACACAGACACAGACAGACACACAGATACAGACACAGACACAGACAGACACACAGATACAGACACAGATACAGACAGACACACAGATACAGACAGACAGATACAGACACAGACAGACACAGACAGACAGACACACAGATACAGACAAATGTTAGAGGAGCACGGAATGTGTCTCGGGTGTATAGAGCTCTGCAGGACGCGCTGCTGCTGCTGGTCCTTATTGTAATAATAGGTCTCACTCTCACCACGATGACGAGAGCGATGGGTCCAGCGAAGCTCCACACCAGCTTGTCGTAGATGGAGATCCAGCAGAAGTCGGGGTTCCCGTAGCCCTCCGGGTCCAAACCCACCGCCAGACCTGGGGAAAGAGAGCGTCTCAGCGCTGCCATGTGCAAACCCTCCCATGATATCATAACACCGGCACAGGAGAGCAGGGGGAGAGCGCAGGGACCGGCAGCAACACAGGAGAGCAAGGGGAGAGCGCAGGGACCGGCAGCAACACAGGAGAGCAAGGGGAGAGCGCAGGGACCGGCAGCAATGCAGGAGAGCAGGGGGAGAGCGCAGGGACCGGCAGCAACGCAGGAGAGCAGGGGGAGAGCGCAGGGACCGGCAGCAACGCAGGAGAGCAGGGGGAGAGCGCAGGGACCGGCAGCAACGCAGGAGAGCAGGGGGAGAACACAGAGCCCGGCAACAATGCAGGAGAGCAGGGGGAGAGCGCAGGGACCGCCAGCAACGCATGAGAGCAGGGGGAGAGCGCAGGGACCGGCAGCAACGCAAGAGAGCAGGGGGAGAGCGCAGGGACCGGCAGCAACGCAGGAGAGCAGGGGGAGAGCGCAGGGACCGGCAGCAACGCAAGAGAGCAGGGGGAGAGCGCAGGGACCGACAGCAACGCAGGGCCCGGCAGGAGAGCAGGGGGAGAACACAGAGCCCGACAGCAATGCAGGAGAGCAGGGGGAGAGCGCAGGGCCCGGCAGCAACGCAGGCGAGCAGGGGGAGAACACAGGGCCTGGCAGCAATGCAGGAGAGCAGGGGGAGAGCGCAGGGCCCGGCAGCAACGCAGGCGAGCAGGGGGAGAACACAGGGCCTGGCAGCAATGCAGGAGAGCAGGGGGAGAGCGCAGGGCCTGGCAGCAATGCAGGCGAGCAGGGGGAGAACACAGGGCCCGGCAGGAGAGCAGGGGGAGAACACAGGGCCCGGCAGCAATGCAGGAGAGCAGGGGGAGAGCGCAGGGCCCGGCAGCAACGCAGGCGAGCAGGGGGAGAACACAGGGCCTGGCAGCAATGCAGGAGAGCAGGGGGAGAGCGCAGGGCCTGGCAGCAATGCAGGCGAGCAGGGGGAGAGCACAGGGACCGGCAGCAACGCAGGAGAGCAGGGGGGAAGCGCAGGGACCGACAGCAACGCAGGAGAGCAAGGGGAGAACACAGGGCCCGGCAGGAGAGCAGGGGGAGAACACAGAGCCCGGCAGCAATGCAGGAGAGCAGGGGGAGAGCGCAGGGCCTGGCAGCAATGCAGGAGAGCAGGGGGAGAGCGCAGGGCCCGGCAGCAACGCAGGGGAGCAGGGGAGAGCGCAGGGCCCGGCAGCAACGCAGGAGAGCAGGGGGAGAGCGCAGGGCCCAGCAGCAACGCAGACGAGCAGGGGGAGAACACAGGGCCTGGCAGCAACGCAGGAGAGCAGGGGGAGAGCGCAGGGCCCAGCAGCAACGCAGGCGAGCAGGGGGAGAACACAGGGCCTGGCAGCAATGCAGTAGAGCAGGGGGAGAGCGCAGGGACCGGCAGCCACGCAGGAGGAGAATACAGGGCCCGGCAGCAATCCCTATGGGGTGAGTTGCACCACGTTGCTATAACAGAGCAGCATTGCTCCTGACACAGAGATCGCAAGCTCCTGGGCCAACTGGCAGAGCACTGTGCAACAAACCTGTGGTAAATAGTGACTGAGCTCACAGGCTGCGACACTTTTGTACTGATAAATCTGTTGTACAACACCACGGAGGATGTTGGTGCTTTATAAACACCGAGTAATGATGACAGTAAAGTTGCGCGTCCGGGCACTGACGCGTCACATCTTGTGTTTGCTGCACATCAGGCCTGACCAAGAGGTAGACTCCCAGCTGCTGAACGACTACAACTCCCATGAAGCTTTGCCAGTGATGATGCCTTTAAACCATCATGAGAGCTGTAGTTCTGGGGATCGGGCTTTAGTCCGTCCCTGCTCTGGATCTCGGCTCACAGTGAAGGGCCTTAAACGCAGGGACCCCCGGGATCCCCCCTCCCCCACAGCAGGTAAACCACACGGTCCTTTAAACCCGAGCTCCTCTGTCCTGGCTGAGCCGCGAGCGAATCACACACTGATCAGTCGACATACGGAATTTATCCGAAGACAAGTCTCAGCGAGGACATGACATCACACCGTACCACGCTACTGCGCACGCAGAGAGATTTACAGCCCCTCACCCATCTAGACTAAGTTCCCACAGGAATAGGGCCCTCATGTCCTCCTGTATCTGCTGGCAGCAATACTGACCGGCCTCCTGGATGTATTGTAGAATTGTTCTGTCTTTACTCATTGTACAGCGCTGCGGAATGTGTTAGCGCTTAATAAATAATTTATTTATAGCCGCAGATACAGAGCAGGAAACGCAACGCGCAGTGAGAGGAGGAACCAGCAGGGGGCGCAGTGTGACAGCGTACAGGAAATACACAGTCTGAGTGTCCCTTATGAGTCTGAACACGACATTCATTCATGTTTCACGCAGGGGTGAATGGGGAGATGGATGGACAATTAGAGAGAAGGATGAATGAATGAATGGATGGATGAATGGATGGGAAGATGGATTGATGAATGAATGGAGAGATGGATGAATGATGAGATGGGTGTATAATTAGAGAGAAGGATGAATGGTGAGATGGATGGATGAATGAATGATGAGATGGGTGTATAATTAGAGAGAAGGATGAATGATGAGATGGATGGATGGATGTGGAGATGGATTGATGAATGAATGGATGGATGAATGGTGAGATGGATGGATGAATGATGAGATGGATGGATGAATGAATGAATGAATGAATGAATGGATGGATGGATGAATGGTGAGATGGATGGATGGATGGGAAGATGGATTGATGAATGAATGGAGAGATGGATGAATGATGAGATGGGTGTATAATTAGAGAGAAGGATGAATGGTGAGATGTATAGATAGTGGGATGGATGTGGAGATGGATTGATGAATGAATGGAGAGATGGATGGATGAATAAATGGAGAGATGGATGGATGAATGAATGGATGGATGAATGGTGAGATGGATGGATGGATGAATGAATGATGAGATGGATGGATGGATGTGGAGATGGATTGATGAATGAATGGAGAGATGGATGGATGAATGAATGGAGAGATGGATGGATGAATAAATGGAGAGATGGATGGATGAATAAATGGAGAGATGGATGGATGAATGAATGGATGGATGAATGGTGAGATGGATGGATGGATGAATGAATGATGAGATGGGTGTATAATTAGAGAGAAGGATGAATGGTGAGATGTATGGATAGTGGGATGGATGTGGAGATGGATTGATGAATGAATGGAGAGATGGATGGATAGAGAGATGAACAGCAAGATGGATGAACGCACGGATGGACGGAGAGATGGACAGATGAAGGGAGAGATGGCTCGTTGGATGGATGTAGAGAAAAAAAGAATGAATCCTGTGGGGGATTAATGGCGAGGTCGCGGTGGGAATAATTTGGGGTTGAAAGAAAGAATATTTTGGGAAAGAAATGACCGGAAGAGGAATGAGAGCGAGTGAATGAGTGATGTCTTTCATGATTGTGAATTCAGATCTCACGCGGTGACGGAGCGCGGTATGACCCGGCACCTGATCATGGCACGATACCAGTAACCAGCACCTACCCGTGATGATGGCCGGGACGCCCCAGCCGATGGCGTAGTAAAACCTCATGGCGCCGAAGTTGATGTTCCTGACCTCGGTCTGCATGCGGTAAATGTGGAGGCCGTCCACGAAGAGCCAGGCGAAGGTGGAGAGGAAGAAGTAATGCAGGAGGATGGCGATCACTGTGCAGAGGAACTGAGGGAGCAAAGACAAGCAGCTTCACCATCACAGGGCGTCACAGACGCAACAAACAACACCGCAACAATTATTTATAAAGGTGCCAACATGCTCTGCGGCGCTGTACAAACAGACAAAACAAGTATAAGATTAACAAATAATTAATTTATTAAAGTGATGACACAGAGCAACGCGCTCATCCCCCCGGGGGTTAATATGAAAGCCGGATAATGGTTTATCGCCCCTGACATGGGATAATTAAAATGCTCTCGGCCCCCGGAGGCTCACACCAGCCCCCCACCTCTTATTGGCCCTCGGAGGCTCACACCAGCCCCCCCACCTCTTATTGGCCCCCGGAGGCTCACACCAGCCCCCCACCTCTTATTGGCCCCCGGAGGCTCACACCAGCCCCCCACCTCTTATTGGCCCCCGGAGGCTCACACCAGCCCCCCCCCCCACTCTTATTGGTCCCCGGAGGCTCACACACAAGCCCCCCACCTCTTATTGGCCCCGGAGGCTCACGCCAGCCCCCCACCTCTTATTGGCCCCCGGAGGCTCACACCAGCCCCCCACCTCTTATTGGCCCCCGGAGGCTCACACCAGCCCCCCCCCACCTCTTATTGGTCCCCGGAGGCTCACACCAGCCCCCACCTCTTATTGGCCCCCGGAGGCTCACACCAGCCCCCACCTCTTATTGGCCCCCAGAGGCTCACGCCAGCCCCCACCTCTTATTGGCCCCCGGAGGCTCACACCAGCCCCCCCACCTCTTATTGGTCCCCGGAGGCTCACACCAGCCCCCCACCTCTTATTGGCCCCCAGAGGCTCACACCAGCCCCCCACCTCTTATTGGCCCCCGGAGGCTCAACCAGCCCCCCCACCTTTTATTGGCCCCCGGAGGCTCACACCAGCCCCCCACCTCTTATTGGCCCCCAGAGGTTCACACCAGCCCCCCACCTCTTATTGGCCCCCAGAGGCTCACACCAGCCCCCCACCTCTTATTGGCCCCCGGAGGCTCACACCAGCCCCCCCACCTTTTATTGGCCCCCGGAGGCTCACACCAGCCCCCCACCTCTTATTGGCCCCCAGAGGTTCACACCAGCCCCCCACCTCTTATTGGCCCCCAGAGGTTCACACCAGCCCCCGCCTCTTATTGGCCCCCGGAGGTTCACACCAGCCCCCCACCTCTTATTGGCCCCCCGAGGTTCACACCAGCCCCCGCCTCTTATTGGCCCCCCGGAGGTTCACACCAACCCCCGCCTCTTATTGCCCCCTCGCCTCTTACCTCGCTCTCCGTGCGGTTGATTCCTGATAAGTATAAGAGCTCCGAGAGGAAGAGCGCGATGGCAATGTTGCAGTGGATGCCGCGGGTGTTGGACTTCAGGCCCTTCAGGAAGGTGAGGATGCAGAACGTGGCCAGCAGGGCCGCCAGCGAGATGGACAGGGAGGTGTAGGTGACGATGGCGAGGGTCTCCAGGTCTCCTTCCAGCTGCTGCAGGATCAAAGCAATGACACGGTACAGTGAGGGTCCGTACGGCAGACAGGTTTATTTTATTAAAGGGACGCTCTGCACATGGTGACAACCTATGTATCTGGCACTGGTGAGGGTGGGATGAGGGTCCCTGGCCTATCAGATGGCAGGATGACACAGGGGCTGATGGGATCCTCCAACAGCAAAAAAATGGCCGCCCCCAAGATGCTCAGGATCAGTACGTGTAGCAAACATGGTCATTTTAAAGCTGGCGAGTCCTCGTGTGTCCCCGTCCCTCCCGAGCGTTACCTCTCGATGGGACCCATCCATGAGGACGCCGAAACTGCCGAACTGGGAGCACTGGCAGCGCACGTGCGTGGAATTCCTATAGACGAGGTCGCAGTCCCTGGCCGTCCAACTGCCCGGAGGCTCCGAGCTGCAAACACAAGAGATAAAGCCTCATTATGCAAAGTATCACAACCCGGAGCTCTGATCCAACCGATCCATCACCCGGTCCATCGCCTGGTCCATCGCCCGATCCATCGCCCGATCCATCGCCCGATCCAAAAGGATCTATAAGATCCCCGAGATCAGGCTGTGTATAGGGGGGGGACGTCTCGATCAGGCTGTGTATAGGGAGGACGTCTCGATCAGGCTGCGTATAGGGGGGACGTTTCGATCAGGCTGTGTATAGGGGGACGTCTCGATCAGGCTGTGGATTGGGGGGACGTTTTGATCAGGCTGTGTATAGGGGGACGTCTCGATCAGGCTGTGTATAGGGGGACGTCTCGATCAGGCTGTGTATAGGGGGACGTCTCGATCAGGCTGTGTATAGGGGGACGTCTTGATCAGGCTGCGTATAGGGGGACGTCTCGATCAGGGAGTAGAATGAGGGAATGATGTGATCTCGGGCCTCGTCCTCCGGGATCTCGCAGACGTTAAAGATTAAACACTCGTCATATTTGTCAGTTTGAATAAAAATCCAGATGCTGAAAAAGTGTAGATTTACGATAAAATGACACAAAACGTCGCGGCTGCGTCAGACAGTCACTTACTGGGCAGACTGGTTCCACTGGACGCAGATGGGTTTGCTCCTGTTCACAGTCACTAACAGGCGGAACTCCAATATGAGGGGAGCGTCCAGGACCCCCCGGATAAACGACTGGTCCCTGACGATGGACACGGTAACTATGGGCGAGTTCATCACCGGATTCCTCGGGAGCCTGAAACGCAGAGACCGACTCGATGGATGGAATAATACTTTTATGGGAACACGCCTGCATACACGGCAATCTCTCAATGGATGCACGGGATGGGAACACGCCTGCATACACGGCAATCTCTCAATGGATGCACGGGATGGGAACACGCCTGCATACACGGCAATCTCTCAATGGATACATGGGAACACGCCTGCATACACTGCGCCTGACTCACACGCTCCCCAGCATCATTCACACACCTGAAGGTCCGTCTCTCCATGTTGTATCGTGCGGGGAGCAGGTCCCCCAGGGTCCGGTATACAATCAGGATGATGAAGGTGGGTGGGGGCTCTGGGACGGATCTCTTCGGTGCTGGGATCCCGGCTGCCGTGGTGTTGGCGTCAGTTGGTGGCGTTGGTGAAGCGGTGGGTTGTGCTGTCACAGAGATATAAAGACAGTTTAATGACACACTTTGTATCGTTGTGTTAAATCACTTTCACGCTCCCATAACGCTGATACATCGCGTCTCTGTGCGCCGGCGGCGGCGGACGCGGCATGAAGCTGGGGGTGATATAGAAAGAGATTGCTGGGCTACGCGGAACAATCGTCCTGCAGAGCAGAGCATGCGCACTGCTGGTCCTGCCGGGCGCTCTGGAGCCTTACCTTCTGGTTTTGGTGGCACGGTGACCGACGCCGGCAGCTCGACGTGTGTGTGGGGATCCCAGAGCGACTGGCCACGAAAAAGGTTACTCTGGTATCTCGGGAAATGCATTCGTGCCGGGACCTGACTGTCCGCGCGCTCGATGTTAAGCACTGGAAGCAAAAAAAGACGGGACCGTCACCATCTGACCCTGTTCTCATCTGATCGGCCTTTCAACACTCTGATACCCGACTCTGACCCGAACACCAGGTGACCAAGCTTCCCGTCTGCCTGACACCTCTGCAACGGTCCGCAACTTCATGTTCCTCTAGGTTTACTCACCGATATTGGGGGTGACCAGGCCCGCGGGGTTCAGGAGGGTGAGCTTCATGTTCCTCTAGGCTTACTCACTGATATTGGGGGTGACCAGGCCCGCGGGGTTCAGGAGGGTGAGCTTCATGTTCCTCTAGGTTTACTCACTGATATTGGGGGTGACCAGGCCTGTGGGGTTCAGGTAGGTGAGCTTGATGTTCCTCTAGGTTTACTCACTGATATTGGGGGTGACCAGGCCCGCGGGGTTCAGGAAGGTGAGCTTGATGTTCCTCTAGGTTTACTCACTGATATTGGGGGTGACCAGGCCCGCGGGGTTCAGGAAGGTGAGCTTGATGTTCCTCTAGGTTTACTCACTGATATTGGGGTGACCAGGCCCGCAGGGTTCAGGTGGGTGAGCTTCATGTTCCTCTAGGTTTACTCACTGATATTGGGGGTGACCAGGCCTGTGGGGTTCAGGTAGGTGAGCTTGATGTTCCTCTAGGTTTACTCACTGATATTGGGGGTGACCAGGCCTGTGGGGTTCAGGTAGGTGAGCTTGATGTTCCTCTAGGTTTACTCACTGATATTGGGGGTGACCAGGCCTGTGGGGTTCAGGTAGGTGAGCTTCATGTTCCTCTAGGTTTACTCACTGATATTGGGGGTGACCAGGCCCACGGGGTTCAGGAAGGTGAGCTTCATGTTCCTCTAGGTTTACTCACTGATATTGGGGGTGACCAGGCCCACGGGGTTCAGGTAGGTGAGCTTCATGTTCCTGGCCAGCGTGCTGCTGTACTCCTGAAGGAGCTCCATGAGCCGCCAGCTGCCCTGCTCGTTGTGTAAAAGGCTTTTCCAGTGCTCCTTGTTGGCCGACGTCAGCACCGAACTCGCCGATCTCAGCAGATTCTGATAAAAAAAACAGAAAAAACACAAAACAAATAAGAAAATGTAACAGAAAAATCTCACGTCAACACGGCAACATGTCAACACGGCAACATGTCAACACATCAACACGGCAACATGTCAACACGGCAACATGTCAACACGGCAACACATCAACACGGCAACATATCAACACATCAACATGTCAACACGGCAACATGTTAACACGTCAACACGGCAACATGTCAACACATCAACATGTCAACACGGCAACATGTTAACACGTCAACACGGCAACACATCAACATGTCAACACGGCAACATGTTAACACGTCAACACGGCAACATGTCAACACATCAACACGGTAACATGTCAACACGGTAACATGTCAACACGTCAACACATCAACACGGCTACACGTCAACACATCAACATGGCAACATGTCATCATGTCAACACATTAACACGGCTAGGCTCTGTACATGTATGTAGGCCTAATCGATGGCTCAGACACTTTGGCCAGTGGGAATTTTATGCCTTCCCAGTGGCATCTGGTACAGAGACCTGGGTTCCTGCATAAATTAACCATAAACCAACCCATGTGGGGAGCGTCATCCAGTGTCCCGCTGCACAGGTTCGTTTGCCTCAGGGCCAGTAAGGACCGCTGCTCTCTCCTGTCGCTCAGACCTCAGGGCCAGTAAGGACCGCTGCTCTCTCCTGTCGCTCAGACCTCAGGGCCGGTAAGGACCGCTGCTCTCTCCTGTCGCTCAGACCTCTGGGTCGGTAAGGACCGCTGCGCTCTCCTTTCGCTCAGACCTCAGGGTCGGTAAGGACCGCTGCGCTCTCCTGACGCTCAGACCTCAGGGCCAGTAAGGACCGCTGCGCTCTCCTGTCGCTCAGACCTCAGGGTCGGTAAGGACCGCTGCGCTCTCCTGACGCTCAGACCTCAGGGCCAGTAAGGACCGCTGCGCTCTCCTGTCGCTCAGACCTCAGGGTCGGTAAGGACCGCTGCTCTCTCCTGTCGCTCAGACCTCAGGGCCGGTAAGGACCGCTGCTCTCTCCTGTCGCTCAGACCTCTGGGTCGGTAAGGACCGCTGCGCTCTCCTGACGCTCAGACCTCAGGGCCAGTAAGGACCGCTGCGCTCTCCTGTCGCTCAGACCTCCGGGCCAGTAAGGACCGCTGCGCTCTCCTGTCGCTCGGACCTCAGGGTCGGTAAGGACCTCTGCTCTCTCCTGTCGCTCAGACCTCAGGGTTGGTAAGGACCACTGCTCTCTCCTGTCGCTCAGACCTCAGGGGCGCGGTGCATTTGTTGGTTGGTGCAGGTTTTTTACCTCTGTGAAGTGGGCGTCCTGCGTAGCCGTCAGGCCGAAGCCTTCCTGTCTGTTCTCAAACTGCATAAGGAGGGAGAGCAGGCGGAAGGTGATGTGGACGTCGTTCCCAAAGTACTGCTCCATCTGATCGGTGACGGAGCGCAGGCGCAGCGCCAGCTTCTTGGCCTCGATGGTGTTAAGCTCCGTCTCGTTCCTCTCAAAGTTATCCAGCTGCACGAGAGGGGGAAAAAAAAGGTAAAAATGAGCAAATACTGGAAAACTCACAGAGAGTAAAATCGCACGGCCGGACCGGAGCCCGTCACGGCTTGGTAGCAGGACCACAACTCCCAGCATGCTTTGCCAATGCTAGATCTTACTTAGGGTAAGGAACTCAATGCTTTCCATGTGCTGCACATTGTGCGACTCTAACACCGTAAACATAAACACAGACATAAACATACACAGAGACAGACATAAACATGCACACAGACATATACACAGACATAAACATAAACATGCACACAGACATATACACACACAGACATAAACATACACACAAACATATACACACACAGACATAAACAGACATAAACATGCACAGAGACAGACATAAACATGCACACAGACATAAGCAAACATGCACAGACATAAACATACACACAGACATAAACATACACACAAACATATACACACACAGACATAAACACAAACATACACACACACACAGACATAAACATACATACAGACATAAACATATACACAGACATGAACATATACGCAGACATAAACATGCACAGAGACAGACATAAACATGCACACAGACATATACACAGACATAAACATGCACACAGACATATACACACACAGACAAACATACACACAGACATAAACATACACACATACATATACACAGAGACATAAACATACACACAGACATATACATACACAGACATAAACATACACACAGATATATACACAGACAAACAAACATACACAGACATAAACATACTCACAGACACAGACATAAACATACACACAAACATAAACATACAGACATAAACGTACACAGACATAAACATACACACAGACATAAATATACACACAGACAAACATACACGCAGACAAACATACACGCAGACATAAATATACACAGACATAAACATACACACATAAATATACACACAGACATAAACATACAGACATAAATATACACACAGACATAAATATACACACAGACAAACATATACACAGACATAAATATACACACAGACATAAATATACACACAGACATAAACATACACAGACATAAACATACACAGATATAAATATATACACAGACCTAAACATACACACAGACAAACATACACGCAGACATAAATATACACACAGACATAAACATACACACAGACATAAACATACACAGAGAAATATACACAGACAGATATAAATATATACACAGACATAAACATATACACAGACCTAAAACATACACACAGACATAAACATACACAGAGAAATATACACAGACATAAACATACAGACATAAAAATGCACACAGACATATACACAGACATAAACATGCACACAGAGACAGACATAAACATGCACACAGACATATACACAGACATAAACATGCACACAGACATATACACACACGGACAAACATACACACAGACATAAACATACACACATACATATACACACAGACATAAACATACACACAGACATATACATACACAGACATAAACATACACACAAATATATACACAGACAAACAAACATACACAGACATAAACATACTCACAGACACAGACATAAACATACACACAAACATAAACATACACACAGACATAAACGTACACACAGACATAAACATACACACAGACATAAATATACACACAGACAAACATACACGCAGACAAACATACACGCAGACATAAATATACACAGACATAAACATACACACATAAATATACACACAGACATAAACATACAGACATAAACATACACACAGACATAAATATACACACAGACAAACATATACACAGACATAAATATACACACAGACATAAATATACACACAGACATAAACATACAGACATAAACATACACAGATATAAATATATACACAGACATAAACATATACACAGACCTAAACATACACACAGACAAACATACACGCAGACATAAATATACACACAGACATAAACATACACAGACATAAACATACACAGATATAAATATATACACAGACATAAACATATACACAGACCTAAACATACACACAGACATAAACATACACAGAGAAATATACACAGACAGATATAAATATATACACAGACATAAACATATACACAGACCTAAAACATACACACAGACATAAACATACACAGAGAAATATACACAGACATAAACATACAGACATAAACATGCACACAGACATATACACAGACATAAACATGCACACAGAGACAGACATAAACATGCACACAGACATATACACAGACATAAACATGCACACAGACATATACACACACAGACAAACATACACACAGACATAAACATACACACATACATATACACAGAGACATAAACATACACACAGACATATACATACACAGACATAAACATACACACAGATATATACACAGACAAACATAAACATACACAGACATAAACACTCACAGACACAGACATAAACATACACACAAACATAAACATACACACAGACATAAACGTACACAGACATAAACATACACACAGACATAAATATACACACAGACAAACATACACGCAGACAAACATACACGCAGACATAAATATACACAGACATAAACATACACACATAAATATACACACAGACATAAACATACAGACATAAATATACACACAGACATAAATATACACACAGACAAACATATACACAGACATACATATACACACAGACATAAATATACACACAGACATAAACATACACAGACATAAACATACACAGACAGATATAAATATATACACAGACATAAACATATACACAGACCTAAACATACACACAGACATAAACATACACAGAGAAATATACAGACAGATATAAATATATACACAGACATAAATATACACAGACCTAAACATACACACAGACATAAACATACACAGAGAAATATACACAGACATAAACATACAGACATAAACATGCACACAGACATATACACAGACATAAACATGCACACAGAGACAGACATAAACATGCACACAGACATATACACAGACATAAACATGCACACAGACATATACACACACAGACAAACATACACACAGACATAAACATACACACATACATATACACAGAGACATAAACATACACACAGACATATACATACACAGACATAAACATACACACAGATATATACACAGACAAACATAAACATACACAGACATAAACATACTCACAGACACAGACATAAACATACACACAAACATAAACATACACACAGACATAAACGTACACAGACATAAACATACACACAAACATACACGCAGACATAAATATACACAGACATAAACATACACACATAAATATACACACAGACATAAACATACAGACATAAATATACACACAGACATAAATATACACACAGACAAACATACACACAGACATAAATATACACACAGACATAAATATACACACAGACATAAACATACACAGACATAAACATACACAGACAGATATAAATATATACACAGACATAAACATATACACAGACCTAAACATATACACAGACCTAAACATACACACAGACATAAACATACACAGAGAAATATACACAGACAGATATAAATATATACACAGACATAAACATATACACAGACCTAAAACATACACACAGACATAAACATACAGACATAAACATACACACAGACATAAACATACACACAGACACAGGACTAACACATCTCTGGTGACCTGATCATTAACAAGACTGCACAAAACATAAGATCATCCGAAGAAACAGAAAGGAGATTTCACCTACAGTAGAGAAAAAGGTTCATAACCAGGAAAACTAAATAATTCAGATTTAATAGTTAACGTGTGTTAACTTAGTGACACTGACGCCATTAATGTGACCCGAGTGTGACCCCGTGTGACCCAGAGTGTGACCCCATGATTGTGACCCTCTGAGTGTGGCCCCTGGTCACTGAGCTTCATCTCTCGGTAATCACCAGGGCTGAGAGCTCCATGAAGGCCGGGGAGGTGCAGTTGAACAGGTCAGGTTGGAGCCAGCCCTTCACGTCGTCGCAGTGTCGGATCGCGGCTCCTGGAACAGAAAATGCAGGTTATTTTTGGAAATCTATACAGGAAAATGGCGAGCTTATGGTGCGCGGCGAGCGAGCTTATGGTGCGCGGAGAGCGAGCTTATGGTGCGCGGCGAGCGAGCTTATGGTGCGCGGAGAGCGAACTTATGGTGCGCGTGAAGTGGCGGCGGCGCCATACAGAAAGACAGGAGGACGCGGTAACAGTCGCACGGAGACGATCAAAGCACATGACTTGCTGCAGGAGACAGACTTGTCACAGCAGGAGCAGAGATACAGGACGGACGCAGCACAGCGGGAGCAGAGATACAGGACGGACGCGTCACAGCGGGAGCAGAGATACAGGACGCACGCGGCACAGCGGGAGCAGAGATACAGGACGGACGCAGCACAGCGGGAGCAGAGATACAGGACGGACGCAGCACAGTGGGAGCAGAGATACAGGACGGACGCAGCACAGCGGGAGCAGAGATACAGGACGGACGCGGCACAGCGGGAGCAGAGATACAGGACGGACGCGTCACAGCGGGAGCAGAGATACAGGATGCACGCGTCACAGCGGGAGCAGAGATACAGGACGCACGCGTCACAGCGGGAGCAGAGATACAGGATGGACGCGGCACAGCGGGAGCAGAGATACAGGACGGACGCGGCACAGCGGGAGCAGAGATACAGGACGGACGCGGGTAAAGCAGAGCAGAGATACAGGATGGACGCGGGTAAAGCAGAGCAGAGATACAGGACGGACGCGGGTAAAGCAGAGCAGAGATACAGGACGGACACGGCACAGCAGAGCAGAGATACAGGACGGACACGGGTAAAGCAGAGCAGAGATACAGGATGGACGCGGGTAAAGCAGAGCAGAGATACAGGACGGACACGGCACAGCAGAGCAGAGATACAGGACGGACACGGCACAGCAGAGCAGAGATACAGGACGGACACGGGTAAAGCAGAGCAGAGATACAGGACGGACGCGGGTAAAGCAGAGCAGAGATACAGGACGGACGCGGCACAGCGGGGCAGAGATACAGGACGGACGAGGGTAAAGCAGAGCAGAGATACAGGACGGACACGGCACAGCAGAGCACAGATACAGGACGGACGCGGGTAAAGCAGAGCAGAGATACAGGACGGACGCGGCACAGCGGGAGCAGAGATACAGGACGGACGAGGGTAAAGCAGAGCAGAGATACAGGACGGACGCAGGTAAAGCAGAGCAGAGATACAGGACGGACACGGCACAGCAGAGCAGAGATACAGGACGGACGCAGGTAAAGCAGAGCAGAGATACAGGACGGACACGGCACAGCAGAGCAGAGATACAGGACGGACACGGCACAGCAGAGCAGAGATACAGGACGGACGCGGGTAAAGCAGAGCAGAGATACAGGACGGACGCGGCACAGCGGGAGCAGAGATACAGGACGGACGAGGGTAAAGCAGAGCAGAGATACAGGACGGACGCGGGTAAAGCAGAGCAGAGATACAGGACGGACACGGCACAGCAGAGCAGAGATACAGGACGGACACGGGTAAAGCAGAGCAGAGATACAGGACGGACGCGGCACAGCGGGAGCAGAGATACAGGACGGACGAGGGTAAAGCAGAGCAGAGATACAGGACGGACACGGCACAGCAGAGCACAGATACAGGACGGACGCGGGTAAAGCAGAGCAGAGATACAGGACGGACGCGGCACAGCGGGAGCAGAGATACAGGACGGACGAGGGTAAAGCAGAGCAGAGATACAGGACGGACGCAGGTAAAGCAGAGCAGAGATACAGGACGGACACGGCACAGCAGAGCAGAGATACAGGACGGACGCGGCACAGCGGGAGCAGAGATACAGGACGGACGCGGGTAAAGCAGAGCAGAGATACAGGACGGACGCGGCACAGCAGAGCAGAGATACAGGACGGACGAGGGTAAAGCAGAGCAGAGATACAGGACGGACACGGCACAGCAGAGCACAGATACAGGACGGAACGCGGTAAAGCAGAGCAGAGATACAGGACGGACGCGGCACAGCGGGAGCAGAGATACAGGACGGACGAGGGTAAAGCAGAGCAGAGATACAGGACGGACGCAGGTAAAGCAGAGCAGAGATACAGGACGGACACGGCACAGCAGAGCAGAGATACAGGACGGACGCGGCACAGCGGGAGCAGAGATACAGGACGGACGCGGGTAAAGCAGAGCAGAGATACAGGACGGACGCGGCACAGCAGAGCACAGATACAGGACGGACGAGGGTAAAGCAGAGCAGAGATACAGGACGGACACGGCACAGCAGAGCACAGATACAGGACGGACGCGGGTAAAGCAGAGCAGAGATACAGGACGGACGCGGCACAGCGGGAGCAGAGATACAGGACGGACGAGGGTAAAGCAGAGCAGAGATACAGGACGGACGCAGGTAAAGCAGAGCAGAGATACAGGACGGACACGGCACAGCAGAGCAGAGATACAGGACGGACGCGGCACAGCGGGAGCAGAGATACAGGACGGACGCGGGTAAAGCAGAGCAGAGATACAGGACGGACGCGGGTAAAGCAGAGCAGGAATGCGAGGAAAGCCACGTGATTCCCCACAAAACCATAACCTGGTCATGGAGAGAACTAGACAACCGGAACCAATGTGACTCAACCTGTGCAGCAACTACTACGAACCCACTGGCCGGACACTCGTTCAGTCCGTGAGGGTCCCAGGAGCAGCCATGACCGGCCTCCCCGTATCTAGAGCACCATGGGGCACCATGGGCTACACTTAGGCTCGCCACGTCGGCCATGTTTTCCTGGACACATATTATTATTTCATGCAGAGGGAGAGCACAGGAAAAGTGCTGCCCTGCAACATGTATAACTCATATGCTGCAGGAAGGAAATCAAGGCAGGTCACCTGGGATCCCTTTATGATTCCTTACATGCAGCGTATGATTATACATGTTGCGGGGTGGCATTTTTCATGCACTGCCCATCAGCATGAATAAATTATAAGTGTCCAGGAAAACATGGCCGCCCTGGTACCTTTAGCCAGACTCAATAGACCTTTATAGTATTGCCTTGTTGCAGCAGTGGTTGGGGTGGCCGGCGTCCATGGCTCGTGTCTGGGCAACCTCACCTACAGGTGACTAGACCCAGAATTAGGGGCTGGCGTGAAGCTGTTCGGAGGGGGGGGGCATTCCATAAAGCGGGGGCTGTGCGGGGGATGCGGGAGCTTAATCCATGAAAGGGAACACACACAGGAGGGGACAGGACGGCAGCCCATAGCAGATCAACAACCTCACCTGAACCCCTCACACCTGGGCGGGCGCGGCGAGAGGCGGAGAGGGGCAGAAAACACAATCATTAGATACAACGTAACAACAGGAGAAGCTGCAACATTCTGCGAGCCCCCCCCCGGACCCCCCTGAATCCTCAGGTGATATTACGAGGGGCGGGAGGTCCCCGAGAGGAGATGCGCTTACACTGGAAATATATATATACGCATTGTGTCCTGAAGAAGGAAGCGAAACATCGAGCTTTAAGGGTCTATTCACTAAATTGAACACAATTTTTACCGAAAATGCAGACGCCGATACAGTTATCAGACATCAGCGAAAAGCGACGAATTGGCCTCAACGAATTCCACCGCACAGAGAAAAAAAAAAGGGGGGTCTCCTATTGTCCTAATTAGAGATTAAATCAATAAAATGCATTAAAACGCGTCTGAATAATAAAAAATCACTATCAGGGATATTCAAAGAGTTCCCACAAATTCAAATTCCGCATTCAGCGCAGAGTCCCCAAAGTGCAGGAAAAAGCCATCGAACGCATCCGAAAATCCACCGCATTCAACGGAAAAACCGCCGCAAAACCGTCAAAAAGAACACGAACGCATCCGAAAATCCACCACATTGAACGGAAAAACCGCCGCAAAACCGCCAAAAAGAACACGAACGCATCCGAAAATCCACCGCATTCAACAGAAAAACCGCCGCAAAACCGTCAAAAAGAACACGAACGTATCCGAAAAAAGACAACGATGTGCCGCAAAACCGTCGAAAACAACCCAAACACATCCAAAAAACCCCCAATAATCCCCGAACACAGCGCCGGCCAGTGAAAAAACCCCCAAAAAGTACCACTTTAGAGAAAAAATAAAAATGTCAGTAATTTACATATAAAGATCCTATGAATAATAATAAAAAGGGCTGTTACAGAAAAAAGAAAAAAACGCCTTTAAAAAAAATAGTAATAAAAAAAGTAGAAAAAAAATTGCAGAAAAAATCCTAAAAAATAAAGAGACTTTTTGCTGCAGATTAAAATAATAAACGGTTTATTAGATATTGAATAAAAACAGGAATATTTTTAACATTGAAACCTATGGGATTCGCCTGATTAAACCTGCCGAATGAAACCACTGAACATCAGGGCATTTCACTGACATTTCTCTGCTGTTCAATGTGAATAGATTAACCATTGCTTCTCTATGGGGGATTTAACTGCCGCCGAACAGCACCGTATTTCACTACCACCGAACAGGCACCGTATTTCACTGCCGTCGAACAGGCACCGTATTTCACTGCTGCCGAACAGGCACCGTATTTCACTGCCGACGAACAGGCACCGTATTTCACTGCCGACGAACAGGCACCGTATTTCACTGCCGACGAACAGGCACCGTATTTCACTGCCACCGAACAGGCACCGTGTTTCACTGCCACCGAACAGGCACCTTATTTCACTGCTGCCGAACAGACGCCGTATTTCACTGCCGCCAAACAGGCACCGTATCTCACTGCTGCCAAACAGGCACCGTATCTCACTGCTGCCAAACAGGCACCGTATTTCACTGCCACCGAACAGGCACCGGAATTCACTACCCTCGAACAGGCACCGTAAATAAATACAAAAAAAGTCTTTTAAAAAATAAAAATAATAAATGTTTTTATTTTTTTAATAAAAGATATTCCATTTTATTCCATTAAAACCTCATAGATTCGCCTGTTTAAACCTGACAAATTGAAATCACTGAACAATCCGGTCATTTCGTTGCGGTTTCGGCGCAATCTGTTGTTCTGTGAATAGACGAATCGGTAGTTCTTAAAGGGACAATTTCGGTGCCGCCGAATTGGGGTGAAATGCAGCGGATTTCTCTGTCGATTCTCCTGTATTTGGTGAAAATACAGCTTTGTGAATAGACGAATTGCCCAGAAATCAGATTTACGGTGAAATTCACTGCTCGGTGCAATTCAGGGGTTAATGAATGACCCTCTATGTATATTTGAAATAAATCTGGTGACGTTACGGTAACGCCACATACCGCCGGCTTCACTAAATGATAGGAGAGGTATACGAGGATGGGGCCGCGCGCTGACATGCTGCTAATTAAGGGGATTTTGGAGCTGCGTTACAACGGGAAGCCGCGCGGCTCCTCTCCAGCTCCGTGACAGCGCGGTGACAGGCAGACAGAAAACAAAGTGGGCAGAAATTAGCAATATTTAGCACAAATCTGGCAGAAACATCGATAACATTTGCAGCGGAACGCTGGCAGCGAAAAGTCTGATTAGAAGGTGCGGCGCGGGTATATAGCGCTTTATTACCACAATAAAACACGCCCCCTGTACCTGTTACATTGTATTCCCCAAAGTGTAACATTTAAGCCACGCCCCCTGTACCTATTACATTGTATTCCCCAAAGTGTAACATTTAAGCCACGCCCCTGTACCTGTTACATTGTATTCCCCAAAGTGTAACATTTAAGCCACGCCCCTGAACCTGGTACATTGTATTCCCCGTGTTACATTTAAGCCACGCCCCTGTACCTGGTACATTGTATCCCTAAAGTGTAACATTTAAGCCACACCCCCTGTACCCGCTACATTGTATCCCAAAGTGTTACATTTAAGCCACACCTCCTGTACCCGCTACATTGTATCCCCCGAAGTGTTACATTTAAGCCACACCCCCTGAACCCACTACATTGTATCCCTCAAGTGGTACATTTAAGCCACACCCCCTGTACCTGCTACATTGTATCCCCGAAATGGTACATTTAAGCCACACCCCTGTACCCGCTACATTGTATACCCCGAAATGTTACATTTAAGCCACACCCCCTGTACCTGTTACATTATATCCCCCAAAGTGTTACATCCGGGTCTATTCACAAAGCACCCAAATTGCTTTTGCTTTTTTCGACCCTGTGACGGGACGGCCGCCACTACGCCGTAGTGCAGTACAACAGTTCAAGTGTTTATTTCTTTGTGTGTTATTAAAAGTTCGTTAGCCCTTATTTTTATAAGTACCTCAATGTAATTTTCCCTGTTGTTCCCCTGTTCCCCGCTTGTTCAGAGCCCCGGAAAGTTCACCAGTCTATGAGTGCCCCGAGCCGCCGCTAATTATGCCAGCCCAGGGGCTCGAGCTACATGGCTGTACCCAAAGCGTGCCGCCGCTCCAAGGGGATCACCCCCAAAACCAACGTAACCCCAAAGTCGGGCTGAAAGCCGCAGGGGGGCCACGAGACAAGGGAAGCGCTCACACCACAGGAGCGGCTCCGGGAGGGAGGCAAACGAGCTGGCACCGAGCCCCAAGATAAGGGCTGCGCCCAGCAGGGGGGCCCCAGGTTAACAAAGGGAAATTGGGCAATGGCTGGGGGCAGTGGCAGAAATCATCCCGGGAGGGCTGAGGGCGGGCCAGGGGAGAACAAGTCTTTTTTCCCCATAAATAAGCTGTGTTCTCCATGAAAAATAAATCACTCGTTTGAACCTTTACTCCTGCCTCGGCTAGTAATTGGGGATAACAGGGCTTTGGGAACTGGGACGCTTCAAGGACCTCTCTACAGCGCTGCAACCTCGGGGTATTCTACGAGCACCAGCGGCACCTCGCTACCACACTACCGACCTCCAGGTGTACTCGGCGCTGACGGCGGATCTACACACACCGAGTAGCGGGATCCGTCACAGACACATTTCGGCGCACTTCGGTGAATACATTTCACTGAAAATACAGTGAATTCACCATTTAGCAAATATTCTTCGGATTTTGCCAAAATTAGAGTCGCCAAAGCAGTTAAGGGTGAAAACCGCCGTATTGCACCGAATTGGCCTCTGAAAGTTTCCCATTCTCCTAACAGGAGGTAAAAATCTATAAAAATGTGTCTAAATAATAAAAAAGATCTTTAAAAAAAAAATGAAATAATAAAAGGTTTGGGCAAAATTAAAAAGAACAAACGGACTTTAAGAAAAAAAAACAAATAAATAAAAAGCCATTAATTCCATTAAATCCTATGAGATTCACCGGCTTAAACCTGTCGAAATGAAATCACTGAAATCAGGGCATTCTGTGACTAGACGACACAAGAAGGGGTTATTCAGAGAGCGGTGCTCTCTCTCTCTCTCGTTCACTGCACTTCGGGAATCGAATTCCCCGACCCTACGGCGAATTCAGCAACCTATGGCCTGGGGTCAACCTATGGCCACTCAACATTCAAGAGAGGCAGAATGAGAAATAATGGAAAAAAATGAAAAGTATCGGCACGGTCACATCCGACACGGTCAGATCTGGCACGGCCACATCCGGCACGGCTACAACTGGCACGGTCGCATCTGGCACGGCCACAACTGGCACGGTCACAACTGGCACGGTCACAACTGGCACGGTCAGATCCGACACGGCCACATCCGGCACGGCCACATTGTAAAACCCAAAACACGTCAATACAGAGAAATCAAAAGAAGACATAAAGAAATGGGCTGGAAAAAAAGGAAATCAGAGAAAAGATCGGTAAAGTGTCTTCAGCGCGGCGGACATGGAGAACCAATCAGTACTAAGTATCACTCACCCAGCGAGCCTTTGGGACACGGCACAGCGGCGGGAAGGCTGAATTTGGTCCTGGGCCACCAGACGCCGACTGTCAATGTTTTAGGGCAACCGTCATAGATCACTGCAATGGAGAGAGAGACAAGCGTCGTGTCAGGCCCTCAACACCCTGCCTGGAGGAACCAATACAGCGCAAGGACGGACAGCAAGGAGGACACCTCGACCAGATCTCACCTTCACAGCCACTCGGTGACACCTCGGCAAACGGGTTATCACAGCTGTTACACTGACGCCCAATCACCCCGGGCCGGCAGTAACACTGACCCGAGTCCGGATCGCAAGAACGCGAAGAAGAGCCCACGGGGTAACAGTCACACGGCAGACACGTGTCCGAGCCCTTAGGGCGATAGTGATACTCCTGCAAGAGAAACGAGAGCAGAGATCACAGAGAGGCCTGGTAACGTGTGTATTCCACTGTAACACTCAGCCAAATGACACACATATAACCAAACCCAGAGGTATATAGTGACAGCCTCGCTGCGCTGACCTTGCAGTGACATTGCCCGTTGGTCTTGTTGCAGTCAGAGTCGAATCCTTTGTTGACGTCGCAGTGACATGGGCCGCAGTTCGGGTTCCCCCACCAGCCCCTCGGACATTGCGGGTCCGTCCTGACGGCAGAAAAAAGGTAAAATCCCGGCATTAAGACAAGTGTTAATCTGCGCACAGAGACACGTAGAACCACCAGCCACTGCTGAACAGACAGACAGACTGACTGACAGACAGAAGACAAGAGGCAGACAGACTGACAGACAGAAGGCAGACAGAATTCAGACAGACAGAAGGCAAACAGACTGACAGAAGGCAGACAGACTGACAGACAGAATTCAGACAGACAAAAGGCAGACAGACTGACAGACAGGCAGACAGACAGAAGGCAATTCAGACAGACAGAAGGCAGACAGACTGACAGACAGAATTCAGACAGACAAAAGGCACACAGACAGAAGGCAGACAGACAAAAGGCAAACAGACAGAAGGCAGACAGACTGACAGACAGAAGGCAGACAGACAAAAGGCAGACAGACAGAAGGCAGACAGACTGACAGACAGAAGGCAGACAGACTGACAGACAGACAGAAGGCAGACAGGCAGGCAGGCAGACAGACTCTGTGTTTGCTTTGTGTGGTGTTGGGTTGGCGGGTCTCACCGGTGCTCACAGTACTGCCCGTAGTGTCTCTCACCGCACTCGCACATGTAACCCTGCGGCATATCGGGGCGATGGCGGCAAACCCCTTTGTTTTCGCATGGTTTCAGAAGACAAACGTCGGCGCAGGCGTCTCCATAAAACCCTGCGGGAGAAACAGCATGAGTCGAGAGGTGACCTCAGGCAGGCGCAGTGTCTGATCACCTCCTGTCTGCACGCACGGCACCTACCTGGGTGGCACACACACGTATGACCGGACCCCCTGGCCACGCAGGAGCTGTTCCCCTGGCAGGGGTTGGAGTCGCACGGGTTGGGGAGTCCACAGCCAGTCTTGACATTCGCGGAATTGCTCGGCTTGGCCAGTGTGATGCCACTCGGCGTCTCTCCCAGGCGGACGCCCTGCAAGAGAAACCATGAGAAACGTTAACACGGTCACGGCGGGTCTGACAGCTCCGGCGAGGAGGCCGCGGTGCCGCCTTCTGACCTGTATGCAGCCTTGTAGTCCGCTCTGCTGTTCCTGCGCCCCCGGGATTCCTCCGATGTGCAGGTGTTTGACCCTCAGCCCGTGCAGCTCGTTTCCCACAGGCACCGAGTCCTGCAAAAAAACCGAGTCAGACGGAGGCGCCCAGGACGGCCAGAGGTTCCCCCGTCTGTACCGCTTCACTGCGCGGACAGACCCGCGTGCAGACACCTCACACAGGTTACCTGGTAGAAGCCGTAATCCAGGTTTATGGTGATGACGTAACGAGTCTCGCGGCCGCTGCGCAGATCCCGCAGCTCCAGCTGAAGGTCGTGCCACCTCCCATCGTTCACCATCATCTGGTCCATGAGCAGCGTGGAGGTCTGGCTGGTGCCACGGCTGACGGAGAAGGAGACCAGGCCGGAGACCAGCTGCGGGTGAGGAGTAAAACGGCACAGGTTGGCACAGCCGAGGATCTCCAGGAGGAGAGCGGGGAGATGTGATGCCCCTGGATTTCCCAAATGAGACCCTCCCTCCCCAAGAGTAATGTGTCAAACGCCAAAACAAACACACACACGACACACAGGACACACAACGACACGTTACGGACCACATGCCTGGCACAGGCACAGACACAGACAGGAGGACACGTTACAAACCCTGTGCCCGACACAAACACACACACACACACAGGAGGACACGTTACAAACCCTGTGCCCGACACAAACACACACACACACACAGGAGGACACGTTACAAACCCTGTGCCCGACACACACACACACACACACACACACACACACACACACACAGGAGGACACGTTATGGACACTCTGCATATAACACACTCTGCATATAACACACACACACTCTGCATATAACACACACATACACACACTCTGCATATAACACACACTGCATATAACACACACATACACACACTCTGCATATAACACACACACTCTGCATATAACACACACACACTCTGCATATAACACACACACACTCTGCATATAACACACACACTCTGCATATAACACACACTCTGCATATAACACACACACACTCTGCATATAACACACACACACTCTGCATATAACACACTCTGCATATAACACACTCTGCATATAACACACACACACTCTGCATATAACACACACACACTCTGCATATAACACACACACTCTGCATATAACACACACACACTCTGCATATAACACACTCTGCATATAACACACACATACACACACTCTGCATATAACACACACATACACACACTCTGCATATAACACACACTGCATATAACACACACATACACACACTCTGCATATAACACACACACACTCTGCATATAACACACACACACGCTGCATATAACACACACACTCTGCATATAACACACACACTCTGCATATAACACACACACACTCTGCATATAACACACACACACTCTGCATATAACACACTCTGCATATAACACACTCTGCATATAACACACACACACTCTGCATATAACACACACACACTCTGCATATAACACACACACTCTGCATATAACACACACACTCTGCATATAACACACACACACTCTGCATATAACACACTCTGCATATAACACACACACACTCTGCATATAACACACACACACTCTGCATATAACACACTCTGCATATAACACACACACTCTGCATATAACACACACACACTCTGCATATAACACACACTGCATATAACACACACATACACACACACTGCATATAACACACACATACACACACTCTGCATATAACACACACATACACACACTCTGCATATAACACACACACACACTCTGCATATAACACACACTCTGCATATAACACACACTCTGCATATAACACACACACACTCTGCATATAACACACACACACTCTGCATATAACACACACACTCTGCATATAACACACACTGCATATAACACACACACACTCTGCATATAACACACACTGCATATAACACACACTGCATATAACACACACACACTCTGCATATAACACACACTCTCACACACACTGCATATAACACACACACACACTCTGCATATAACACACACACTCTGCATATAACACACACACTCTGCATATAACACACACACACACTCTGCATATAACACACACACTCTGCATATAACACACACACTCTGCATATAACACACACACTCTGCATATAACACACACACACACACACACTGCATATAACACACACACTCTGCATATAACACACACACACACACACACTGCATATAACACACTCATTTCCTGAACATTCATGATGAGGAGAACATGGTCCGTGCACTTCATGAAGCTGCTGGCGCTTGCAGGACGTTGCCCCAGCACCTGGGAGAGGGGACGCACGCACCTTGCACAGTATGGTGGTGTATTGTCCGGCGTGGGCCTGCAGTAACACCCCGTTTGCCTCGCGGGTTCTGAACGCCAGACCTAGAAACCACGGGATGGAGATCTTCACTTCGTTCTTGAAATCCCAGGACAGGACGCTGCTCCCGTTGAAATGATGCGGGTGGTGCATCGCTAGACGACGGGGAGAGAAAAAAAGACTCACCATGAGCCGACAGAACAAGACCGCACGCACCACATCACCGAGCCGGTAAACGCCGAACACTGCCCAAGAAAAACAGGCAGCGGCCGCTATCTTGCTTTACTAACGGGCAGGGGACAGGACGAGGTCAGGGTTGGATTAAGATCTGAGGCTTATGGTGACTCTCCAAAGGACGGGACCTCCAAAACAAGGCAACTTTACTGCAAGAGCATCCGAACAGCGAGACAACGTTTCGACTCATACGAGTCTTTACCAAGAGATCTCAACGTCTGACGAGTCAGTGGCGAAAATGTGAGGAATCAGTGGATTTAGTCAGGAAGTGATCAAAGTGCAGAGTCTGATATTTCCCCTTCTATGTGAGTAAGAAGAGCCCCCCTAAACACCAACATCAGTGCGGCGCACCGGAATGCCACGCTGAAGCTGTAGGACCTGCAGAGGGAATCCATCAATCTATTTGGCCCAAACCTTAACGATGGGACGCTGCCCCGTTAATCCACATTGATCCACACAGCGAGGCAGCTCAAGGTGGAGGAGGATGATGGTAACCACTCACCGATCCTGCAGTCTTTGCCCCCGAATCCCACCGGACAGTCGCAGCTGAAGGTTCCCCACGTCACCGAGCAATTTCCTCCATTCTTACACGGGTTGGAGTCGCAGAACGAGTGCTTCGCGTGGCAGCCTGGAAGGAGCAGAGTTACAGTTACACCTTATGGACACGCTGGAAACAAAAGGTGCCATGCTGGACTACAACTCCCACTATCCTCCACCTGCCCAAGCCATTAAAGTTTACCACCAAACCAGGAGATGCGGAATCCCAAGGAGGTCAGGCTAAACCGAAAGAAACATAACATGAACGGCACAAAGTTACAGACGTCCACGTAAAGTTACAGACGTCCACGTAAAGTTACAGACATCAACGTAAAGTTACAGACGTCCACGTAAAGTTACAGACATCAACGTAAAGTTACAGACGTCCATGTAAAGTTACAGACGTCCATGTAAAGTTACAGACGTCCACGTAAAGTTACAGACGTCCACGTAAAGTTACAGACGTCCACGTAAAGTTACAGACGTCCTCGTAAAGTTACAGACGTCCACGTAAAGTTACAGACGTCCTCGTAAAGTTACAGACAGTCACGTAAAGTTACAGACGGCCTCATAAAGTTACAGACGTCCACGTAAAGTTACAGACGTCCTCGTAAAGTTACAGACAGTCACGTAAAGTTACAGACGGCCTCATAAAGTTACAGACGTCCACGTAAAGTTACAGACGTCCTCGTAAAGTTAGACGTCCACGTAAAGTTACAAACGTCCTCATAAAGTTACAGACGTCCTCATAAAGTTACAGACGTCCTCGTAAAGTTACAGACGTCCTCATAAAGTTACAGACGTCCTCGTAAAGTTACAGACGTCTTCGTAAAGTTACAGACGTCCACATAAAGTTACAGACGTCCTTGTAAAGTTACAGACGGCCTCGTAAAGTTACAGGCGTCCTCGTAAAGTTACAGACGTCCTCGTAAAGTTACAGACGTCCACGTAAAGTTACAAACGTCCTCATAAAGTTACAGACGTCCTCTTAAAGTTACAGACGTCCTCATAAAGTTACAGACGTCCTCGTAAAGTTACAGACGTCCTCGTAAAGTTACAGACATCCACATAAAGTTACAGACGTCCTTGTAAAGCTACAGACGGCCTCGTAAAGTTACAGGCGTCCTCGTAAAGTTACAGACGGCCACGTAAAGTTACAGACGTCCTCGTAAAGTTACAGACGTCCTCGTAAAGTTACAGACGTCCACGTAAAGTTACAGACGTCCATGTAAAGTTACAGACGTCCTCATAAAGTTACAGACGTCCTCGTAAAGTTACAGACGTCCACGTAAAGTTACAGACGTCCTCGTAAAGTTACAGACGGCCTCGTAAAGTTACAGGCGTCCTCGTAAAGTTACAGACGGCCACGTAAAGTTACAGACGTCCTCGTAAAGTTACAGACGGCCACGTAAAGTTACAGACGTCCTCGTAAAGTTACAGACGGCCACGTAAAGTTACAGACGTCCTCGTAAAGTTACAGACGGCCACGTAAAGTTACAGACAACCACATAAAGTTACAGACGTCCATGCAGTTACAGACGGCCACGTAAAGTTACAGACGTCCAAGTAAAGTTACAGACGGCCTCGTAAAGTTACAGACGGCCACGTAAAGTCACAGACGTCCATGCAAAATTACAGACGGCCACGTCTGTTTTTTTGGCACCTGCAGAGGTCCCGTTGTTCGCGATGTACGACGCCAAGTCGATCTTCTTGCTGTCGATGTACAGATCCCTCATGCAGCCAATGAACTCCCTGTGACCGACGGGAAAGTTTTCCGGCAGATTGGGAACTCCACCCAGGAGGAGCGGACCTGTGAGATCCAGAGACCTGCCAGGAACAAAAAGAACGTCAGCCAAGTCCCGGACAGCTGAAATCGACGTCTGTGGCTACATGCGCCAAGTAACCTGACACTCTGCAGGCAGTCCCTGAGCTCCAGCGGCCACACAGAGATCCCTGCTTCAAAACATTGTGAGGAATCAAAACCAAGGCCAAGCTTCTCTACGCGACGTATTCAAAGACGTATCCACAGACGTGTCCTGCAAGATTCCGTGCCAGGGAATTACAATACAAAAAGCTAGGATCATGAAGATATGGTTACTTTTTGGAGCTGGACTGCACCCCTTCTGCCGCACAGGAGTAATTCCTGACATCCCCGCCAAACTTCAGCGCCACGGACATATCGCAGTCATCCACGGCCAGAACGGCAACCTTTTCCTTGGATGGTCCCTGTGCTACACCCAGGGATCCCGTCTTAGGCTGGAAAATAATGGAAAGAAGACAGGCAAGATAAGGACATTGAGGATATTGGTGTCGGACGTGGGATTCGATCAGGATATTGGTGTCAGCCGTGGGATTCGATCAGGATATTGGTGTCAGCCGTGGGATTCGATCAGGATATTGGTGTTAGCAGTGGGATTCGATCAGGATATTGGTGTTAGCAGTGGGATTCGATCAGGATATTGGTGTCGGACGTGGGATTCGATCAGGATATTGGTGTCAGCCGTGGGATTCGATCAGGATATTGGTGTTAGCAGTGGGATTCGATCAGGATATTGGTGTCGGACGTGGGATTCGATCAGGATATTGGTGTCAGCCGTGGGATTCGATCAGGATATTGGTGTCAGCCGTGGGATTCGATCAGGATATTGGTGTTAGAGGTGGGATTCGATCAGAATATTGGTGTCAGACGTGGGATTCGATCAGGATATTGGTGACAGCCGTGGGATTCGATCAGGATATTGGTGTTAGAGGTGGGATTCGATCAGAATATTGGTGTCAGACGTGGGATTCGATCAGGATATTGGTGTCAGCCGTGGGATTCGATCAGGATATTGGTGTCAGCCGTGGGATTCGATCAGGATATTGGTGTCAGACGTGGGATTCGATCAGGATATTGGTGTCAAACGTGGGATTCGATCAGGAAATGTGTGGCAGACGTGGGATTCGATCAGGATATGTATGGCAGATGTCGGATTCGATCAGGATATTGGTGTCAGAAGTGGGTTTCGAGCAGGATATTGGTGTCAGACGGGGGATTCGATCAGGATATTGGTGTGAAATGTGGGATTCGATCAGGATATGTGTGGCAGACGTGGGATTTGATCAGGATATTGGTGGCAGACGTGGGTTTCGAGCAGGATATTGGTGTGAAACGTGGGATTCGATCAGGATATGTGTGTCAGAAGTGGGTTTCGAGCAGGATATTGTTGTCAGACGTGGGTTTCGAGCAGGATATTGGTGTAAGCAGTGGGATACAATATAAGGTTATTAGCCATGGTTTAGGTTGTTGCCATGTTTGACTCATTAATGCTTAAATGATCAGGATCACAGGGAACGTGACGAGATGAATTTAGAAGAATCCATGCGTGTGTAGAACAAGCACATGAACTGGAATCCATCAATATATATAGGAGGTGAAATCACTGACCATGCCGATGTCTTTCGAGCTTACCTTGTTGTAGTATCGAAGTTGGATCGTGTGCCAGTTTCCGTCGCTGACGCCGCCGGCGATGTACGGAGTCACCAGCGTGCTGGATTCACCTAGAAATCACACAGCAGATATTTACACATTGTAACACCTCTTCTCATTAGAAGCGGATACAGAGGTGTTTACTACGGACTGTGGGGCCGGAATCAATTCTCGCCAGTCTACGGTTGCCACGTTGAGTCGGTAAAGCTGGTTCATTAGTGATTGCCGTGATACATGTCCTGCGTGTCCGTCTCCCAGGATAAATTGTATCAGTCACAGCAAGGGCTGATACAGAGATTTACTGTATCGGTTTCCATATCTAAAAGCCCCATTAATCACCCTGCGGTGATAATGTGACCCACGGCGCTGCACTTAATATCCCACCGACAGACGCTGCACTAAATCCGTGCGGTGACAATCCCGCGAGGCTGCAGGAATGAGGCTGCCGGGACCCTCCATCCCTTCCCGAGGGACAAGACGTCCCTTTAAATATTAATGAACCCGAGGATTACAGGGAATATCCCGTCTGAATGAAGACGACCAGGACGGGATCACCACTCTCTGATCTACTCTACGAAATGCTCCCAACAGCGCCGTAAACATGAACCAATGGGTGTTCACTAAACAGTGCGCTGGCGTGAGGGCAAAATAGAGGAGGAAAAGGAGATCCCCAGCTCAGCTGCACGGTCTGTTATCCAATCACAGAAAGGATCCTGAGCTCTACACCGGCACGTCCAATAGGCTGGCTGCGTGCTGCTTACCGGTGGAGTACTTGAGCTGCACCTGCCCGTCGTTGATCTCCACAGCGATGAAGTCGTGCTTCTCGTTCAGGCGCCCGTTGTAGAATAGGAGGCCGTTCCTCTCCTTGGTGGCGAACCTAGAGAACGAGGAGGAACAGTGGAAAGGATGAAAGAAGGAAACCAAATGGTGTGAGTTTATCTCAGCGGCTCCAGCAGGATCACATGGGACGAGGGGTTAATTTGCTCAAACAGGCAGCACGTGAATCCCTCACACTGCCGGGCAGCACGTCCCTGGCTGAAAGAAAGCGTAAAGCTGTGAAAGAGGAATTTGAATCGTCGCATACACCCGGTTGCGGCTGTAGGAAATGCCAGGGTGAATTCACCGATTCCATGCCAGGAGTCGGGAACGCTGTGCCGTCCTGCCGGGCAGCACTCAGGAACCCTCACGGAGAGGATGCAGAATTCACAAGAAGTAAAAAAAAAACTATAGACGCCCCAAGATTCCAGTTTGAGGCCGGCATTTTTTTTTTTTTTGGGGGGGGGTTGCACGGGCTCCTGATTTGATCAGGTGCTTCATCTCCTCGTGGCCTCGGGCAGCGTTTACCAAAGTCGCTGTGCCGTCCCCAGGGGCCCGGACCCCCCCCCCCGACACTGGGAAGAGCCGTGATGGTGGGATCCTGCAGGATGTGTCTGAACATATAATATATTCATGTTACAGAGCGGGCGGAGGGCTCATTTTAATATTCAGTAACGGGTCAGTGAGCCGGCACTCCTGGCACAGGACGAGACGTGCCACTAATCACACCCCGGCGCGCCGATCGCCCCCGGATAATTCCATCTGCATAATGCGGGATCCTGAGAAGAAGGTTACGGGACCCCCAGAGCGAGTAATGATCCCCAAAGCAAGGAGCGAACCGAATTAATGCAGGAAACGAATATCCCAGGGAGGGGCTAGCCCTCCTTAAAGAAATTTAACCCCGCGAGCACCGTGTCTATTATTATTTAACCCCGCGAACACCGTCTCTATTATTATATAACCCCGCGAGCACCGTGTCTATTATTATTTAACCCCGCGAGCACCGTGTCTATTATTATTTAACCCCGCGAGCTCCATGTCTAATTATTATTTAACCCCGCAAGCACCGCGTTCATTTATTGTTTAACCCTGCGAGCACCATACCATTCCCATTAATGATTAACCTTGCAAGCGCCTCGTCATGCCGATTTATTAATGCTTAACCCCGCGTACGCTGTGCCATTCAGCCACACTCACTGAGGGGTCTATTCAATTTCATTGCTTTGAATTTTCGGCGATTCCATTTCGTTGAAAATTCGGTGCATTCGCTATTCACAGAATGGTGACCGTATTTTGCCAAAAATGGAATTGCCAAAGCAGTTATCGGATGGTTGGCGCTGACTTGTGAATTGAAAGGAAGGATGGATGGATGGATGGATGAATGGAGGGAAGAAATTATGGATGAATGGAGGGAAGGATGGATGGATGGATGGAGGGAAGGATGGATGGATGGATGAATGGAGGGAAGGATGAATGGAGGGAAGGATGGTTGAATGGAGGAAGGATGCATGGTTGAATGGAGGGAAGGATGGATGGAGGAAGGATGGATGAATGGAGGGAAGGATGATGGATGAATAGAGGGAAGGATGGATGATGGAGGGAAGGAAAGAAGGATGGAGGGAAGGGTGGCGGGATGGATGAATGGATGGAAGGAAGGATGGATGGAGGGAAGGAAAGATGGATGGTTGAATGGAGGGAAGGATGGATGGCTGGTTGAATGGAGGAAAGGATGGATGGTTGAATGGAGGGAAGGATGGATGGATGGTTGAATGGAGGGAAGGATGGATGGATGGATGAATGGAGGGAAGGAAGGATGGATGAAAGGAGGGAAGGACAGATGGATGGATGGAGGGAAGGATGGATGGATGGAGGGAAGGATGATGAATGGATGGAGGGAAGAAGGATGGATGGATGGAGGGAAGGAAGAATGAATGGAGGGAAGGAAAGAAGGATGGAGGGAAAGAAGGAAGTGTGGAGGGATGGATGAATGGATGGAAGGAAGGATGGATGAATGTAGGGAAGGAAGGATGGATGGATTGAGGGAAGGAAGGATGGGTGGTTGAATGGAGGGAAGGATGGATAGATGGATGAATGGATGGATCGTTGAATGGAGAGAAGGATGGATGGATGGTTGAATAGAGGGAAGGATGGATGGATGAATGGAGGGAAGGATGGATGAATGAATGGAGGGAAGGATGGATGAATGGAGGGAAGGATGATGGATGGAGGGAAGGATGATGGATGGAGGGAAGGATGAATGAATGGAGGGAAGGATGGATGGATGGAGGGAAGGAAGAATGAATGGAGGGAAGGAAAGAAGGATGGAGGGAAAGAAGGAAGGGTGGAGGGATGGATGAATGGATGGAAGGATGGATGAATGTAGGGAAGGAAGGATGGATGGATTGAGGGAAGGAAGGATGGATGGTTGAATGGAGGGAAGGATGGATGGATGAATGGAGGGAAGGATGGATGTTGAATGGAGGGAAGGATGGATGGATGAATGGAGGGAAGGATGGATGGATGGTTGAATGGAGGGAAGGATGGATAGATGGATGAATGGATGGTTGAATGGAGGGAAGGATGGATGGATGGTTGAATGGAGGGAAGGACGGATGGATGGATGGAGGTAAGGATGGATGAATGGAGGGAAGGATGGATGAATGGAGGGAAGGATGGATGAATGGAGGGAAGGATGGATGAATGGAGGGAAGGATAGATGGAAGGATGGTGGGAAGGATGAATGGAGGGAAGGAAGTTTAAAGGCAGGTGAATGGAAAGAAGGAGATGAAAAGGTGAAAGGAAGAAAAAGCAGAGATGGGGGAACATAAATATATCGTTTTACCCAGGATTCCCGGCTTTCGCACCGGCCGTGCATTAAATTGGGGCCTGTGTGAATAGCCTGCAGGGTTTCTGTCCACTTACTCCCACTCGCCTGCGTTCCTCTCCTGGGCTCGGTCTAGTAATGAGGTTATAGGAAGCCGGATTGTCATCTCATCGATCTGCCTCCTGGACAAATTGAATCTTTCCTCTGCGCAGACATCGCCCAACGGATGCTGGACGCGAGCCCGGCTCCTCTTCCTCGCCAGACATCTCGTTAACCACTTACCTACGTTCCTGCAGCACAGCTCCCAAGCGGCTCCATTTAGGAGGGACAGTCCTCATTTTGTGCTCTCACGGCAGTGACATCATCAAAGTGCGCCAGACACACAAAGTGCGCCAGGGCAAGCTCAGGGTGCGACCGTGCGAGGTGTGATTTTTCTATGAATCTCTTCCTTCTTATTGGTCCGCTCTGACCAGTAAACACCGGCAAACACCGGTCGCCCTTTATGAGCCGTGGACATATTGCGATGCCCGTTATTACGCGAGCGGCGGCATCCCGCAGCATTTATTAAATGTCATCCCTTTAAGACACGAGAACTCGCGGCACAGGAAACCCTCAAATATCACCATAGAGCAGCGCCGGCAATAAGGCACAGGAGAGGTTAATTAACCACATGGGCACCGGCAACGTGTCTGCACATTATCCTGTGTCTCTGTGAGCGGCGTCTATTCAAAAAGCGCAGACATTTAACTCCGTGTCGGTGCTTTGCATTTCCACACATTTCGTTTCACTTCAGAAATTCCATTTTGTAAAAAAACTCTGTGAATTCAGTATTTATCAAATGTTCACCGTATTTTGCTGAAATTGGAATCACCGAAGCAGTTATCGGAGAAAATGGGCGAATTGCACCGATAACTGCCAAATTGGCATCGGCGAATTTCATTGAACTGGCAAAAAGGAAACAAGGAAGTCTCGTATTCTCCTAATAGGAGGTTAAATCATTAAAAACATAGTAACATTTTTTTTTTAATAATAATAAATATAAAATAATAATTTAATAAGAATAATAATAAATCTAATAATAATAAATCTAATAATAATTTAATAATAATAATACTAAATATAATAATAATAATAAATATAAAATAATTTAATAATAATAAATACAATAATAAATAATAATAAATATTATAATAATAATTTAATAATAATAATAAATAATAATAAATACAATAATAATAAATACAATAATAAATATAATATAAAATAATAATTTATAATAATAATAAATACAATAATAATAAATATAAAATAATAATTTAATAATAATAATATATATAATAATAATAAATATGGTCCTGTTAAAAAAAAAAAAAATCTGTCAATAATGGAAAATGTCTTAAAAAAATAATTTAAAAGAATAAATGTCCTTGAAAAAAAAAAGGAAAAGATATTCCATTTATTACGCCGAATCTATGGGATTTGCCTTTTTGAAACGATCGAACGGAAATCACTGAATTCAGGTCATTTCGGTGCAATTCTGCATTCAGTGAATAAACTAATCGTTGCTTCTCCATGGGACAATTTTGGTGCTGATGAATCCCACTGAATTGTGGGAAATGCAGCTTATTTCTCTGTCGATTTTTTTGTATTTGGTGAAAATACATTTTAGTGAACAGACTAATAGCCCCGAAATCCCAGATTCGGTGAAATTCACAGTTCGGTGCAATTCAGAGTTTAGTGAATAAGCCCTTAAGAGATTATATCCATCATGCAGTGCTTAGGGGTGGCCTAGAATTCATCAGATTGCAAGCTCCTGTGCACGGGGCTGGCAGCACCATGCGTCGCTTTGTATTAAATGCTGTCGCTTCTGTGGTTTTATTTCCCCATTGCATCTGATTCACTGGCTTTGAAATTCACCTGGAACGCTGCGTGCAAAAAACGGGGGCTCTAGGGAGAAGAGTGGGCGCAGGGGTCTGGACACCTAACAGGGGCTCTTGCACCAACACAGGGACCCCTGGGAGATGCGGGTCATTTATTGTAATTAATGAGAGGTTCTGCCCTGCACCATGTATAATTTAAAAGCTCCAGGATCCCTCTTTGATCAGTGACATAGAAACATAGAAACATAGAAAAATGTCGGCAGATAAGAAGCTTTCGGCCCATCTAGTCGCCCAATTACATGGATACTTTACCTGGATTTATCTTTTGTTTAGGATAGCCTTATGCCTATCCCATGCCTGCTTAAATTCAATTACTGTTTTGGCCTCTACCACTTCAACTGGAAGACTGTTCCATGTATCCACCACCCTCTCAGTAACATAATGGATACATGTAGCATTTGGTTTCTGCATGGTGCAGGGCAGCACTCTACATGTGCTGCCCATATTTCTCTACATGTCTGAAGGACAGATGATTATTTGGCCAGTATGTTACTGAACTCGCTGTCCTGCCGGCACCTCGTGGGTTAATTTAACAGAAATGTCTCTTTTCGTCTTTTATCTTACTCATCGTTATTATCTCATAAAATCAGGGAATAAAATCCCTCGCGCGGAGGAATAAATCCATTTAGTGAATGGCTCCCGCGGGAGCGCGACTCGGCCTAATACATCGCATCACGTCCCTCCGAAACCAGGAGCCCTGCGAGGCATCTGATTGGTGGAAGGAGGGAAGCAGCATGACATCATCACCACCAAATCAATTCTAATTTAATCACTGTGCGCTGACGGTGACGGCCGCGGGGACAAAATACAGCCGCGCGGAGGGGGGGGGACACGGCCGCGGGGACAAAATACAGCCGCGCGGAGGGGGGGGGACACGGCCGCGGGGACAAAATACAGCCGCGCGGAGGGGGGGGGACACGGCCGTGGGGACAAAATACAGCCGCGCGGAGGGGGGGGGGGGACACGGCCGTGGGGACAAAATACAGCCGCGCGGAGGGGGGGGGGGGACACGGCCGCGGGGACAAAATACAGCCGCGCGGAGGGGGGGGGACACGGCCGCGGGGACAAAATACAGCCGTGCGGAGGGGGGGGGGGGGACACGGCGCGGGGACAAAATACAGCCGCGCGGAGGGGGGGGGGGGACACGGCCGTGGGGACAAAATACAGCCGCGCGGAGGGGGGGGGACACGGCCGCGGGGACAAAATACAGCCGCGCGGAGGGGGGGGGATACACAGCTCGGTGAACAAGAACTAGATATATAACAATATAATAAAATATGAAATACCTGGAGAGGCTGATTACAATAAAAGCACCGAGAGACGCGCGGGGAGGACAATCTCTGTCTAAAATAACCGCTTGCATGATGTCTGAAGAGACGGGTCATGCAGTGTCTGAAGAGACGGGTCATGCGATGTCTGAAGAGACGGGTCATGCGATGTCTGAAGAGACGGGTCATGCAGTGTCTGAAGAGACGGGTCATGCAGTGTCTGAAGAGACGGTTCATGCGCTGTCTGAAGAGACGGGTCATGCAGTGTCTGAAGAGACGGTTCATGCATTATATGAAGAGACGGTTCATGCAGTCTCTGAGATGACGGTTCATGCAGTCTCCGAGATGACGGTTCATGCAGTCTCTGAGATGACGGTTCATGCAGTCTCTGAGATGACGGTTCATGCAGTCTCTGAGATGACGGTTCATGCAGTCTCTGAGATGACGGTTCATGCAGTCTCCGAGATGACGGTTCATGCAGTCTCTGAGATGACGGTTCATGCAGTCTCCGAGATGACGGTTCATGCAGTCTCTGAGATGACGGTTAAAGCGATGGTTGAAATGACCCGTATAGGACTGAATTCCAACGCTGGTGTAACTTTAACCCAGTGATCTGGTAAACGTGTCAGAGCCATTGAAGTCTATGAGTTGTGGTTAGGTTTGTATCAGGCTTGGGTTTTTGTGGGGTTTTTAGACCTTCACCTCTGTTCCTCTGTCTGTGTCTGTGCGTCTGTCTGTGTCACTGAAGGGGCCGCGCTCTTGGCCGTTAAACATGCAGGAGAATAAGTTCCAGGCATTTACTTACGAAAGCGAGAGGCTCATGTGGAATCTCTGCCGCAGCCCCCTGAACATCAGGAAGGATTTGGGGGGGAAAGATCGGGTGGAAAGTTCACAGAACGGCTTTTCAAATCCCCCGGACGGGCACTGACAGGTGAAACCCCCGCCCGCTAAATTAGTGCAGGTTCCTCCATTCCGGCACGCCCCGGGGACGCAGCGTCCTGAGCCGCTGTCCACTTCACAATGGTCACCTGTCAGGAAAAAAAAGAAGAGAAGTCATCGATAGGACAGGACATTGTCTGCACCATTACAGGTGAAGTGATGGTTTGTGGGAAAGATTACGTGTCCCAAATTAAAGAGGGATACATACTAAGAAACGGAGAAGAAAAACCGGACAAGGAATTCAGAAAACACGATATCCTGTGAATAACCCCAATCTCACCTCAACCTCAGACCACGACCAAACCTCACCTCAACCTCAGACCACGACCAAACCTCACCTCAACCTCAGACCACGACCAAACCTCACCTCGACCTCAGACCACGTCCAAACCTCACCTCAACCTCAGACCACGACCAAACCTCACCTCAACCTCAGACCACGACCAAACCTCACCTCAACCTCAGACCACGTCCAAACCTCACCTCGACCTCAGACCACGTCCAAACCTCACCTCAACCTCAGACCACATCCAAACCTCACCTCAACCTCAGACCACGACCAAACCTCACCTCAACCTCAGACCACGACCAAACCTCAACCTCAGACCACGACCAAACCTCAACCTCAGACCACGTCCAAACCTCACCTAAACCTGAGACTACGTCCAAACCTCACCTCAACCTCAGACCACGACCAAACCTCACCTAAACCTCAGACCACGACCAAACCTCACCTCAACCTCAGACCACGACCAAACCTCACCTCAACCTCAGACCACGTCCAAACCTCACCTAAACCTGAGACTACGTCCAAACCTCACCTCAACCTCAGACCACGACCAAACCTCACCTAAACCTGAGACCACAACCAACCTCACCTCAACCTCAGACCACGTCCAAACCTCATCTAAACCTGAGACCACGTCCAAACCTCACCTCAACCGCAGACCACGTCCAAACCTCACCTCAACCTGAGACCACAACCAACCTCACCTCAAGCTCAGACCACGACCAAACCTCACCTCAACCTTAGACCACGACCAAACCTCATCTCAACCTTAGAACATAACCAACCTCACCTCTACCTCAGACCATTACTAACCTCACCTCAACCTTAGACCACGACCAACCTCACCTCAACCTCAGACTACGACCAATCTCACCTCAACTTCAGACCACGACCAAACATCTACTCAACCTTAGACCATAACCAACCTCACCTCAACCTCAGACCGTGACCAACCTCAAACCGTGACCAACCTCACCTCAACCTCAGACCATGACTAACCTCACCTCAACCTCAGGCCATGACCAACCTCACTTTAACCTCAGATTATGACCTATCTTACCTCAACTTCAGACGAGGACCAACCTCACCTTAACCTATAAAGAACAATTCAGGATAAAAGTTCTAAAAATGGAGCAATCTCTAAGGAAACCATTGGAATATTCCGGCAGTTTGTTCCAGTTTTTGGAACTCTGCCCCAGCTCTGCTTTTATACATGAGGCTCCACGAGGCGCATAAAACCAAGTGTTGATTGATCCTTCTTTCTCTCACACCGCCCATTAGTGTGAAATCAATGGAGGCCGTCCAGTTATGGCCACAACTCTCATGCTCAAACAGCATCTAAAGGTAAGGAAGCGTTCTACAAGATGCCCCAGGGATGGATACATCATCTGTGAGATCGATAGCTGGTTGTTACACAGTAAGTATGTGGATCCCCTAAACAGAAGAACTTTCGAAAAACAGAGATTTGATGTTTCATTAGTGACTGTCCCTCCCAAAAAGGGCCACTTCGGAGGTGTGTTCATGCAGACTTCAGAGCAGAAGGTGGAACGTACATATCCTTCAATGGTCACCAACAGGTTCAGGACGAAAGACCCACAACATTTCCTCCAGTTTATTTTGTGATTTTATCCCCTCATGCAGTGATATAGATTTTTTTGTGAGTCACTGTTTTTTTTTTTACATTTTTAATTAATTTTTGGATATAATAACGATATAAATATTCTGGAGTCGCTGCAGCTGAATTACGATTCCCCTCCCTTCGAGAGCCGAAGCCAAGCCGCCGAGACGATGAATAACTCGCGCCAGTGAATAATAATTAACCATTCTGATTATTAGAGAAAACCTTCATTATCTGCATTTTGGTGTTAAAGGGGGATTGGAAACGTGGGGCGGGACCCGATATTGCGCCAAGAAACCGAATGTTTATGCCGGCGGTGAAAATATTTCTGAGAATCTCTTCTGGGGGCGTTATTAGATTTACTCCGCTACGCCTGGCAGAGCTGGCGAGGCTAGTGCCACGCTCATAATCAGAAGACGCAATTTCCAGGGCAAATCCTGGCTCGAGACGAGACTCCTGGAGGGCACTGCTCCCCAAAAATGTGGCATTAACCAACATATCTGGGCAAGAGGACCAAGATGAGTCAGACTGGTGCGAAGACGCTATACTGACGTCAAGAGCAAGGCGCAATACCCAGTGGAAGATGGTATCACCATGAAGAACCTTTTCTTCCACCGGGAATTCAGGTTCCTCTTTCACAAAATCCAATTAATCGGGAATCGTAGAACAGGAGATATTAACGAAATATCGGGACTCGTTTTCTAGCCAAAAACTGTTTCGCGGATCTTAGAAAGTTCCAATATGGACAAATTGCAAGACAACGCATGATAAAGCTGACCATGTCGAAACACAAAATCCAAGTGAACACTGATACTATAGTGTTGTGGTGACCGAGTCTTCCACCTCGATGGGCTCCATGATACCTTTATCTGTTAAAAAACCCAACGTATGATCTTATTCTTAGGGCACGTTATGTCAAGGACACAAAAGGCAATAATTAAAATATAGAAGTGTGGTAATTATAGCTTTGAGTGGGAATTAAAGCGAGGGTAAGTGTTTAGGAGGTCCTGATCGTCCTGGGATGGCAAAATGGTGGGAATTTACATCTGACCGCAAGTGAACCTTCCTTTTGGAATCAGTCAACATGGTGAATGTACAGATAACGTGACATGAAGGTCATCGCAAAAGCAGTGAAAGAACCTCACGTTCCCTCATAATCGACCCAGTAAGGGACTCATTAATGGATCACTGAGCTGACCAGAAACCCACGAGACTTGGTTTAGTCACAAAAACAGAGAAAAAGTTGTGCTTTTGGGCTAAAGAACCGACATTATAAGAGTAAACTTCATAAATATGTAACTCAAGTAAAAGAACAAGCACCTATGATCTGAAAGGACTTATCCTGTCCACGTGATCTTGGCCAAGGCTCATCGTGAGAACACTCCCAACCAAACCAGAAAACACAATTTTGGACGGCAATCGAATGTTGCTCTTTCACGTTCCAACTTAATGCTCCCTGGAAGTGATCTCACCTCACATAAATGCAAATCATCTAAAAAGGACCATTTGAAAGTTCTAGATCTTGGCCGGGGCTTTTGGTGACACTGGTAGAGTCTTCCGATTTTGACTCCCAGTTGCATTATACTCTTTCTACTTCCAGATTGAAGCTCTCAGAAACCAGACTGTTGACCCCAACAAGAGCTTTCCTACTTTAAAGCGAAAGAAGACAGTGTGGATGTTCCACAAAGGTCAGTATCATACTGAGAGAACCTCATAAACCTTCACCATCGATTCGGTGTGATCGTTAGGTTGTCTCACTAATGAAGCAGTGACATAAGAGTGTTGTTGACCAGGCTCTCGGCCAAAGCACAAAACAATGATTTAAGGGTGGAATCATGATCATCCGAGCCCAACGCGAGTAGCTATTTGGCTGTCACAGCGAAGTTGTAGCTGTACGGAAAATCAGCCAACCGTTCTGTTAGCGATTACCTGAGAAGATCCCAATGTGCGCTATGACAGCAGGAAAGAGCTAGTCGGCAGCAGCTCAGATGATTGTGAAAAGACGACGGAATTCAGTGCAAACATTTTGCCTTTAGAAGTCCTTTCCAGAGATTCCCAGCCGTGGCTTTCTGCGAGGCCAGCGGAACCTTCCATTAAGATACAAAAAGGACAGTTTGTGCTTCACAGCCTCATTATATTCTTTGAGCTTCCAGCCTGACGCTCCCCGAGAAGACGCGAGAGCTCATTAGGCGATGCCATTGTCATCGCTTTAGGAAATACAGCACCATCAACAGAAAGCAGGAACAACGGAAGGAGCCAGAGCATGCGACCATTATGTGAAGGCCTCTTACAGAGACAATCACTAATGTGGAACGGAAAGAGGCAATTGGCCTTTAGCTAACCCCATCAAGCTAACCTTCTTCCTTGAGTGGGTGCTCTGCACCGAGCGAAGCATCGCTGCAGGTTTGTCTTCTATTCTCTTTTTGAAAGAACTCTTCAAAACGCTGGATAACTGTTTGATTGTCGAGTTCCAGATGGTTCTGTGCGTGTCAGAGTCCGACCAACGACGTGGTTTTTGATACAATGCAATCCAGGAACCCAGCAGAAAGCAAGAAATCCAAATAAATTGAATGGTGTCCCTCTGGGATAGATAATTTGGAGCACTAACCACTGAGCTATCCCAGTGTAACAACTAGGGGCATGTTCCCACTTGCCAATATGGCATTATGGTCGCACAGGAGAAGGCCTGTACACTTCTAGAAGGTCCACCATGGCCCATGACCAACTAGATGTCACGATTATCCATGTTTGACCAAGACAGTGATTGTCTATACAATTATCCAACTACAGGGGAGGTGGACAACAACGGTCCTCAAATCCCTAGGTTCTACGTAACAGAAGTGAAGCCTTCTCCTGCTCGTGGACCACGTCTCTGACTTCATCCACGTGTCCCAAGGGTGAATTTCCACCAAATCAATAGCGTATTAAGCTTTCCTATCTTTCACTTTAATGTCACTGTGTGGTCAAACATGGATAATCTTGACATCCAACCAGACATGGGTCTTGAAGGACCTTCTAAGGTCTACAGGCCTTCAGTATCTTATGGAAAAGAAGCGTTTATATTAGACGCAACAAAAAAAGACAAGTCTGTAGAAATGACGCGCCAAATCAGACATGGCCGACTGTGACCACGCAGTATTCGGCCGTGGCTAGACTGGACGGGCCCCATTACATTCTTCACGCAAAAATGCACGGTAAACGCGTGAATTTTTCGTGAAGCGTTAACCGTTAACACTCGTAAATAAACGCTGGTATTACAATCCTCGCGCATTATTTCATCCGTCAAAAAATAACGTGCAAAAACGCGCGCATTAACGCTGTGTGCAGAAATCAGTGTGCGGACTGTTTTTTCATGCGATTCAGCCAATCAGAATTAAGAACCACAATTGTCTCCCGTTCAGTTCTTGTGCCTGTCAAAATCAATCTGTGTATATATGCTGCAGCAATAATAAAAACACGCACAACCTCCATTTTATTGGTTTGGGTATGTGTAGAATGTGTAACTATACTTTGCTGTATTGGTTTTTCGTGCTGGTGTATTTGGTTTCGGTCAGGACGTTCAGATTTGCCGTTAACACCAGCTTTTCAAAGACGTTAAAATTATGCGCGCAAACGTTTTGCGTTAAAAACTGCGCATAGATTGTATTACCATCCGCGTACCAGCGCACAAACGCATTTGCGCTCACAATGTTAAGTATAGGACGCGCGCAGTACACTCGCGCAGGTTCACCAATTATGTACGTTTGTTGCGCAGACATTGTAATACGACGTTCAGTGCAAAGGGTTTTGCCCCTCCCGTTAATGCATTTTTGCGCAGGCGCAAACGTTTGCGTGGAGATTGTAATAGGGCCCGACGTGTTTCCAATTCGGAAGGTATAAGAGCTAAAAAATAACGATAGGAATTAGGGAGAGAAGTTAGGGTTAGGAATAAGGGTGAGGAATTTGTGACAGAAATAAGGGTTAGGGTTAGAAATTAGGATAGGAATTAGAGTTAGCGTTAGAAACAGGGTTAGAAATTAGGGTTAAGGTTAAGGTTAGATTTTAGGGTTAGGATTTAGGGTTAAGGTTAGAGTTTAGGGTTAAGGTTGGAATTTAGGGTTAAGGTTAGATTTTAGGGTTAAGGTTAGATGTTAGGATTTAGGTTTGAGTTTGGAATTAGGGTTAAGGTTAGAGTTTAGGGTCAAGGTTAAATCTTAGGGTTAAGGTTAGAGTTTAGGGTTAGGAACTAGGGTTAATGTTAGATTTTAGGGTTAAGGTTAAATTTTAGGGTTAAGGTTAGAGTTTGGAATTAGGGTAAGGTTAGAGTTTAGGGTTAAGGTTAAATCTTAGGGTTAAGGTTAGAGTTTAGGGTTAGGATTTAGGGTTAAGGTTAGAGTTTAGGGTTAAGGTTAGAGTTTAGGGTTAGGAACTAGGTTTAATGTTAGATTTTAGGGTTAAGGTTAAATCTTAGGGTTAAGGTTAGAGTTTGGAATTAGGGTTAAGTTTATAGTTTAGGGTTAAGGTTAAATTTTAGGGTTAAGGTTAGAGTTTAGGGTTAGGAATTAGGGTTAAGGTTAGAGTTTAGGGTTAGGAATTAGGGTTAAGGTTAGATTTTAGGGTTAAGGTTAGAGTTTAGGGTTAGGAAATAGGGTTAATGTTAGATTTTAGGGTTAAGGTTAAATCATAGGGTTAAGGTTAGAGTTTAGGGTTAGGATTTAGGGTTAAGGTTAGATTTTAGGGTTAAGTTTAGAGATAAGGGTTAGAGTTTAGGGTTAAGGTTAGAGTTTAGGGTTAGGATTTAGGGTTAAGGTTAGATTTTAAGGTTAAGTTTAGAGATAAGGGTTAGAGTTTAGGGTTAAGGGTTAGAGTTTAGGGTTAAGGTTAGAGTTTAGGGTTAGGAATTAGGGTTAATGTTAGATTTTATGGTTAAGGTTAAATTTTAGGGTTAAGGTTAGCGTTTAGGGTTAGGAATTAGGGTTATGGTTAGATTTTAGGGTTAAGGTTAGAGTTTAGGGTTAGGAAATAGGGTTAATGTTAGATTTTAGGGTTAAGGTTAAATCTTAGGGTTAAGGTTGGAGTTTAGGGTTAGGATTTAGGGTTAAGGTTAGAGATTAGGGTTAAGGTTAGATTTTAGGGTTAAGGTTAGAGTATAGGGTTAGGATTTAGGGTTAAGGTTAGAGATTAGGGTTAAGGTTAGACTTAAGGGTTAAGCTTAGATTTTAGGGTCAAGGTTAGAGTTTAGGGTCAAGGTTAGAGTTCAGGGTTTCTAAACTCATCTTTTCTATAGGAAGCCCAGATCTTTCGTATGTGACCACAATGTCTCGGCTGCGAATGAGAATCTGCGCCGCTAACTACAGACACAAACACTTTTAGGAAAGACACGTGACCTCTGCGCTTGGTGGTAAATTCCTGCGGCGCGAGGAATCGCCAAAATGGTGAGGACCGGGATTGGTGTGATATAACGGAGAGCCGGTCCCCCCCTAAACGTGGGGCGGGGCAGGAATTCTAATGCTTTTGTCTCAACACATCAAAGCGTTTTATCCGGGGACGGGATTATCCCAAAGCAGGCGCGTCCCGCGACGGATAATTAATAGATTAGGAAATTAAACCCCAATTACATCTTAAACAAATACAAATTCTCAAGTGGGGCCGAGAGGAGCCGAGCGCGGGAATGTCTCAGAGCCTCTCACGTTTAACCCTGCGGCCGCTGGACGATAGGAGGAGCGCACTGAGAATTCTGGCAGGAGCACAGAGGGCGCTTTAACGCGCAGGCCGGGCGCTCGGCGGCTATTAAGACTTTTCATCTGGAGTTTCTTTGATCAAGTTTATCCCCCAATCCTCGATTAATCTGAATGATTGATCCGCGCCGTACTCTGCCAGCAAGAGCGGACATCTTTATCCCGCGGCGCGTCAACAGGTTCCGAGCATCCTTCTAATCCGCCACGTGCCGCATGAGGAGAGCCAGCTGCAAGGCCACGTGACAAGGAACGATGCCCGGGCACAGGCGTGGCCATACCACACACTGACTGTTATATCCGGAACATTCCGCTATCACATAGTTACTATTATATCCGGAACATTCCACTATCCCACAGTAACTATTATATCCGGAATATTCTGTTCTCCCATAGTAACTATTATATCCGGAATATTCCGTTATCTCATAGTAACTATTATATCCGGAATATTCTGTTATCTCATAGTAACTATTATATCCGGAATATTCTGTTATCCCATAGTAACTATTATATCTGGAATATTCTGTTATCTCATAGTAACTATTATATCTGGAATATTCTGTTATCCCATAGTAACTATTATATCTGGAATATTCTGTTATCACATAGTAACTATTATATCCGGAATATTCTGTTATCCCATAGTAACTATTATATCCGGAATATTCTGTTATCCCATAGTAACTATTATATCTGGAATATTCTGTTATCACATAGTAACTATTATATCCGGAATATTCTGTTATCCCATAGTAACTATTATATCCGGAATATTCTGTTATCTCATAGTAACTATTATATCTGGAATATTCTGTTATCTCATAGTAACTATTATATCCAGAATATTCTGTTATCTCATAGTAACTATTATATCCGGAATATTCTGTTATCACATAGTAACTATTATATACGGAATATTCCGTTATCCCATAGTAACTATTATATCCGGAATATTCTGTTATCCCATAGTAACTATTATATCCGGAATATTCTGTTATCCCATACTAACTATTATATCCGGAATATTCTGTTATCACATAGTAACTATTATATCCGGAATATTCTGTTATCTCATAGTAACTATTATATCCGGAATATTCTGTTATCCCATAGTAACTATTATATCCAGAATATTCTGTTATCCCATAGTAACTATTATATCCGGAATATTCTGTTATCCCATAGTAACTATTATATCCGGAATATTCTGTTATCCCATAGTAACTATTATATCCGGAATATTCTGTTATCCCATAGTAACTATTATATCCAGAATATTCTGTTATCTCATAGTAACTATTATATCCGGAATATTCTGTTATCTCATAGTAACTATTATATCCGGAATATTCTGTTATCCCATACTAACTATTATATCCGGAATATTCTGTTATCTCATAGTAACTATTATATCCGGAATATTCTGTTATCTCATAGTAACTATTATATCCAGAATATTCTGTTATCTCATAGTAACTATTATATCCGGAATATTCTGTTATCCCATAGTAACTCTTATATCCGGAATATTCTGTTATCCCATAGTAACTATAATATCTGGAATATTCTGTTATCCCATAGTAACTATTATATCCGGAATATTCTGTTATCCATAGTAACTATTATATCCGGAATATTCTGTTATCCCATAGTAACTATTATATCCGGAATATTCTGTTATCTCATAGTAACTATTATATCCAGAATATTCTGTTATCTCATAGTAACTATTATATCCAGAATATTCTGTTATCTCATAGTAACTATTATATCCGGAATATTCTGTTATCCCATAGTAACTATTATATCCAGAATATTCTGTTATCCCATAGTAACTATTATATCCGGAATATTCTGTTATCCCATAGTAACTATTATATCCGGAATATTCTGTTATCCCATAGTAACTATTATATCCAGAATATTCTGTTATCCCATAGTAACTATTATATCCGGAATAGTCTGTTATCCCATAGTAACTATTATATCTGGAATATTCTGTTATCCCATAGTAACTATTATATCCGGAATATTCCGTTATCCCATAGTAACTATTATATCCGGAATATTCTGTTATCCCACAGTAACTATTATATCTGGAATATTCTGTTATCTCATAGTAACTATTATATCCGGAATATTCGGTTATCCCATAGTAACTATTATATCCGGAATATTCTGTTATCTCATAGTAACTATTATATCCGGAATATTCTATTATCCCATAGTAACTATTATATCCGGAATATTCTGTTATCTCATAGTAACTATTATATCCGGAATATTCTGTTATCCCATAGTAACTATTATATCCGGAATATTCTATTATCCCATAGTAACTATTATATCCGGAATATTCTGTTATCCCATAGTAACTATTATATCCGGAATATTCTGTTATCTCATAGTAACTATTATATCCGTAATATTCTGTTATCCCACAGTAACTATTATATCTGGAATATTCTGTTATCCCACAGTAACTATTATATCCGGAATATTCTGTTATCCCATAGTAACTATTATATCCGGAATATTCTGTTATCTCATAGTAACTATTATATCCGGAATATTCTGTTATCACATAGTAACTATTATATCCGGAATATTCTGTTATCTCATAGTAACTATTATATCTGGAATATTCTGTTATCCATAGTAACTATTATATCCGGAATATTCCGTTATCCCATAGTAACTATTATATCTGGAATATTCTGTTATCCCATAGTAACTATTATATCTGGAATATTCTGTTATCCCATAGTAACTATTATATCTGCAATATTCTGTTATCCATAGTAACTATTATATCTGGAATATTCTGTTATCCCATAGTAACTATAATATCCGGAATATTCCGTTATCTCATAGTAACTATTATATCCGGAATATTCCGTTATCCCATAGTAACTATAATATCTGGAATATTGCGTTATCCCATAGTAACTATTATATCCGGAATATTCTGTTATCTCATAGTAACTATTATATCCGGAATATTCTGTTATCTCATAGTAACTATTATATCTGGAATATTCTGTTATCCCATAGTAACTATTATATCCGGAATATTCCGTTATCCCATAGTAACTATAATATCTGGAATATTCCGTTATCCCATAGTAACTATTATATCCGGAATATTCCGTTATCCCATAGTAACTATTATATCCGGAATATTCTGTTATCCCATAGTAACTATTATATCTGGAATATTCTGTTATCCCATAGTAACTATTATATCCGGAATATTCTGTTATCCCATAGTAACTATTATATCCGGAATATTCTGTTATCCCATAGTAACTATTATATCCAGAATATTCTGTTATCCCATAGTAACTATTATATCCGGAATATTCTGTTATCCCATAGTAACTATTATATCCGGAATATTCTGTTATCCCATAGTAACTATTATATCTGGAATATTCTGTTATCACATAGTAACTATTATATCCGGAATATTCTGTTATCACATAGTAACTATTATATCCGGAATATTCTGTTATCCCATAGTAACTATTATATCTGGAATATTCTGTTATCCATAGTAACTATTATATCCGGAATATTCTGTTATCCCATAGTAACTATTATATCTGGAATATTCTGTTATCTCATAGTAACTATTATATCCGGAATATTCTGTTATCTCATAGTAACTATTATATCCGGAATATTCTGTTATCTCATAGTAACTATTATATCCGGAACATTCCGCTATCACATAGTTACTATTATATCCGGAACATTCCACTATCCCACAGTAACTATTATATCCGGAATATTCTGTTATCCCATAGTAACTATTATATCTGGAATATTCTGTTATCCCATAGTAACTATTATATCCGGAATATTCCGTTATCCCATAGTAACTATTATATCCAGAATATTCTGTTATCCCATAGTAACTATTATATCCAGAATATTCTGTTATCCCATAGTAACTATTATATCCGGAATATTCTGTTATCCCATAGTAACTATTATATCTGGAATATTCCGTTATCCCATAGTAACTATTATATCCGGAATATTCCGTTATCCCATAGTAACTATTATATCCAGAATATTCTGTTATCCCATAGTAACTATTATATCCAGAATATTCTGTTATCCCATAGTAACTATTATATCCGGAATATTCTGTTATCCCATAGTAACTATTATATCCGGAATATTCTGTTATCACATAGTAAATATTATATCCGGAATATTCCGTTATCACATAGTAACTATTATATCCGGAATATTCTGTTATCCCATAGTAACTATTATATCCGGAATATTCCATTATCCCATAGTAACTATTATATCCGGAATATTCCGTTATCACATAGTAACTATTATATCCGGAATATTCTGTTATCATCATAGTAACTATTATATCCGGAATATTCTGTTATCCATAGTAACTATTATATCCGGAATATTCTGTTATCCCATAGTAACTATTATATCCGGAATATTCTGTTATCCCATAGTAACTATTATATCCGGAATATTCTGTTATCACATAGTAACTATTATATCCGGAATATTCTGTTATCCCATAGTAACTATTATATCCGGAATATTCTGTTATCCCATAGTAACTATTATATCCGGAATATTCTGTTATCTCATAGTAACTATTATATCCGGAATATTCCGTTATCACATAGTAACTATTATATCCGGAATATTCTGTTATCCATAGTAACTATTATATCCGGAATATTCTGTTATCCCATAGTAACTATTATATCCGGAATATTCTGTTATCCCATAGTAACTATTATATCTGGAATATTCTGTTATCACATAGTAACTATTATATCCGGAATATTCTGTTATCCCATAGTAACTATTATATCCGGAATATTCTGTTATCTCATAGTAACTATTATATCTGGAATATTCTGTTATCTCATAGTAACTATTATATCCGGAATATTCTGTTATCTCATAGTAACTATTATATCCGGAATATTCTGTTATCACATAGTAACTATTATATCCGGAATATTCTGTTATCCCATAGTAACTATTATATCCGGAATATTCTGTTATCCCATAGTAACTATTATATCCGGAATATTCTGTTATCCCATAGTAACTATTATATCCGGAATATTCTGTTATCACATAGTAACTATTATATCCGGAATATTCTGTTATCTCATAGTAACTATTATATCCGGAATATTCTGTTATCCCATAGTAACTATTATATCCGGAATATTCTGTTATCCCATAGTAACTATTATATCCGGAATATTCTGTTATCCATAGTAACTATTATATCCGGAATATTCTGTTATCCCATAGTAACTATTATATCCGGAATATTCTGTTATCCCATAGTAACTATTATATCCGGAATATTCTGTTATCTCATAGTAACTATTATATCCGGAATATTCTGTTATCTCATAGTAACTATTATATCCGGAATATTCTGTTATCCCATAGTAACTATTATATCCGGAATATTCTGTTATCTCATAGTAACTATTATATCCGGAATATTCTGTTATCTCATAGTAACTATTATATCCGGAATATTCTGTTATCTCATAGTAACTATTATATCCGGAATATTCTGTTATCCCATAGTAACTATTATATCCGGAATATTCTGTTATCCCATAGTAACTATTATATCGGAATATTCTGTTATCCCATAGTAACTATTATATCCGGAATATTCTGTTATCCATAGTAACTATTATATCCGGAATATTCTGTTATCCCATAGTAACTATTATATCCGAATATTCTGTTATCTCATAGTAACTATTATATCCGGAATATTCTGTTATCCCATAGTAACTATTATATCCGGAATATTCTGTTATCTCATAGTAACTATTATATCCGGAATATTCTGTTATCCCATAGTAACTATTATATCCGGAATATTCTGTTATCCCATAGTAACTATTATATCCGGAATATTCTGTTATCCATAGTAACTATTATATCCGGAATATTCTGTTATCCCATAGTAACTATTATATCCGGAATATTCTGTTATCCCATAGTAACTATTATATCCGGAATATTCTGTTATCCCATAGTAACTATTATATCCGGAATATTCTGTTATCCCATAGTAACTATTATATCCGGAATATTCTGTTATCCCATAGTAACTATTATATCCGGAATATTCTGTTATCCCATAGTAACTATTATATCCGGAATATTCTGTTATCTCATAGTAACTATTATATCCGGAATATTCTGTTATCCCATAGTAACTATTATATCCGGAATATTCTGTTATCTCATAGTAACTATTATATCCGGAATATTCTGTTATCCCATAGTAACTATTATATCCGGAATATTCTGTTATCCCATAGTAACTATTATATCCGGAATATTCTGTTATCCCATAGTAACTATTATATCCGGAATATTCTGTTATCCCATAGTAACTATTATATCCGGAATATTCTGTTATCCCATAGTAACTATTATATCCGGAATATTCTGTTATCACATAGTAACTATTATATCCGGAATATTCTGTTATCACATAGTAACTATTATATCCGGAATATTCTGTTATCCCATAGTAACTATTATATCCGGAATATTCTGTTATCCATAGTAACTATTATATCCGGAATATTCTGTTATCCCATAGTAACTATTATATCCGGAATATTCTGTTATCTCATAGTAACTATTATATCCGGAATATTCTGTTATCTCATAGTAACTATTATATCCGGAATATTCTGTTATCTCATAGTAACTATTATATCCGGAATATTCTGTTATCACATAGTAACTATTATATCCGGAATATTCTGTTATCCCATAGTAACTATTATATCCGGAATATTCTGTTATCCCATAGTAACTATTATATCCGGAATATTCTGTTATCCCATAGTAACTATTATATCCGGAATATTCTGTTATCCCATAGTAACTATTATATCCGGAATATTCTGTTATCCCATAGTAACTATTATATCCAGAATATTCTGTTATCCCATAGTAACTATTATATCCGGAATATTCTGTTATCCCATAGTAACTATTATATCCGGAATATTCTGTTATCCCATAGTAACTATTATATCCGGAATATTCCTGTTATCCATAGTAACTATTATATCCGGAATATTCTGTTATCCCATAGTAACTATTATATCCGGAATATTCTGTTATCCCATAGTAACTATTATATCCGGAATATTCTGTTATCCCATAGTAACTATTATATCCGGAATATTCTGTTATCCCATAGTAACTATTATATCCGGAATATTCTGTTATCACATAGTAACTATTATATCCGGAATATTCTGTTATCCCATAGTAACTATTATATCCGGAATATTCTGTTATCCCATAGTAACTATTATATCCGGAATATTCTGTTATCACATAGTAACTATTATATCCGGAATATTCTGTTATCCATAGTAACTATTATATCCGGAATATTCTGTTATCCCATAGTAACTATTATATCCGGAATATTCTGTTATCCCATAGTAACTATTATATCCGGAATATTCTGTTATCCCATAGTAACTATTATATCCGGAATATTCTGTTATCCCATAGTAACTATTATATCCGGAATATTCTGTTATCCATAGTAACTATTATATCCGGAATATTCTGTTATCCCATAGTAACTATTATATCCGGAATATTCTGTTATCCCATAGTAACTATTATATCCAGAATATTCTGTTATCCCATAGTAACTATTATATCCGGAATATTCTGTTATCCCATAGTAACTATTATATCCGGAATATTCTGTTATCCCATATAAACTATTATATCCAGAATATTCTGTTATCTCATAGTAACTATTATATCCGGAATATTCTGTTATTCATATAACTATTATAAATATTCTGTTATCTCATAGTAACTATTATATCCGGAATATCTGTTATCCCATAGTAACTATTATATCCGGAATATTCTGTTATCCCATAGTAACTATTATATCCGGAATATTCTGTTATCCATAGTAACTATTATATCCGGAATATTCTGTTATCCCATAGTAACTATTATATCCGGAATATTCTGTTATCTCATAGTAACTATTATATCCGGAATATTCTGTTATCCCATAGTAACTATTATATCCGGAATATTCTGTTATCCATAGTAACTATTATATCCGGAATATTCTGTTATCCCATAGTAACTATTATATCCGGAATATTCTGTTATCCCATAGTAACTATTATATCCGGAATATTCTGTTATCCCATAGTAACTATTATATCCGGAATATTCTGTTATCCCATAGTAACTATTATATCCGGAATATTCTGTTATCCCATAGTAACTATTATATCCGGAATATTCTGTTATCCCATAGTAACTATTATATCCGGAATATTCTGTTATCATAGTAACTATTATATCCGGAATATTCTGTATACTCCATAGTAACTATATATATCCGGAATATTTCTGCATATAATCATCCTAGTAGTTCCTAGTATATTAGTAACGTCCTATATTATTCTGTTATCCCAAAATATTATAACTATTTATATCCCATTTTATATATTATTGTGTTATCCCATAGTAACTATTATATCCGGAATATTCTGTTATCCCATAGTAACTATTATATCGGAATATTCTGTTATCCCATAGTAACTATTATATCCGGAATATTCTGTTATCCATCAGTAACTATTATATCCGGAATATTCTGTTATCCATAGTAACTATTATATCCGGAATATTCTGTTATCCCATAGTAACTATTATATCCGGAATATTCTGTTATCCCATAGTAACTATTATATCCGGAATATTCTGTTATCCCATAGTAACTATTATATCCGGAATATTCTGTTATCCCATAGTAACTATTATATCGGAATATTCTGTTATCCCATAGTAACTATTATATCCGGAAATTCTGTTATCCCATAGTAACTATTATATCCGGAATATTCTGTTATCACATTATTGGTATACGTTATATAGCGCTAGCACATTCTGCAGCGCTGTACAGGATGTGTATAAGAGGGTGATACATTGGACGTGGCACAGTATGATTGGTGGATGTGGCTCCTGATTGGATCGTACAACCTATACGGGATTCAAGGAATTCGGTGTCACGCAGCGACTCGGCCAATCAGGATCCTTGCAGATTGATAAAATACTGATATTTTCCGCACAGATTTTCTCCTGCGCTGTGGCCGTCGGCGCGCTGTTCTTGTCGCACGTCGCGGATCTCGGGACGCCGTACCGGGGCCACAGCTGCGTGTTAATGTTTTAATCGCTGGGGTTAATTGCCGCCAGCTTTGTTTTTCCTCAAATAATTAGACGTTGCTCCTCTCCGCTCGCGCAGCTTTAATGTATGCATGCGCGCAGAACGCGGCGCCCTACTCCGCCCCCCCGCGCTGGCTGGACGAGAGCGAGGAATTTAGGCTGGGGTCAGACCAGCGCACTTTTAACGTGCGTTCTGGCGCACATAATTACGGCCGCACTAGCAGCAGATGACGGGCAATGACGGCCAATATACGATGTACGGTCGCACAAAAGTCCGGCCGCGCAACGCAAGTGGAATTTGAACGCATTTTTCTGAGAACGCTGAACCGCTAGTACTGACGTACAGAGTGCGCAGCTGCGGCATAGCGGCGTGTGTGCGTGATTAGGAGATGTCAGACGCTGCTAATGTCCAGCCTACATAACGTCCAGACGCAAAAAGAGTTTTATTGACGATCCGTACAAAATCACGACCGACAATGCGCGTCGTCTGACCGTTTTTGCGCATTCCGTGAAAAGATACGTCAATGCGTTCGGACGCACTTTTTCACGTTCGCTGGGAAAAATGCTTTCGTCTGACCCTAGCCTAAAGGGGGACACAAAGCGATCTGTTTTATTCTATTTAATCAGCTGCTTCTCTCCGAGCGGCGCGAGTCCCTCACCATGAGCCGCGAGTTCCTCACCGTGAGCCGCGAGTCCCTCACCGTGAGCCGCGAGTCCCTCACCATGAGTCTCGAGTCCCTCACCATGAGCCGCGAGTTCCTCACCGTGAGCCGCGAGACCCTCACCGTGAGCCGCGAGACCCTCACCGTGAGTCCCTCGCCGAGAGCCCTGCACCGAGAGCCGCGAGTCCCTCACCGTGAGCCGCAAGTCCCTCACCGTGAGCCGCGAGTCCCTCACCGTGAGCCGCGAGTCCCTCACCGTGAGCCGCGAGTCCCTCACCGTGAGCCGCGAGTAGAGCCAAATAAGCAGTCCTACTTTTCCACCTTCGGCCTGGATTTCCTGCTGACGCGGCACACCGGGGGTGTCACCAGGCGCGTCCCGCAGGCCCCATCACTTTATAGTTGTTGTTTTTTTTCAATTTTTATTGCACATATTCTGAGTTTCAGGCGTTCTGCGAGGTCAGCGGTTAATCCGCGCCGTCCCTGCGGTCAATCGTGCGATTCCCAGGCAGCGGGAATTAAAGGGACGAATTAATCACGCGGCGGCGCCGCCGGCGGCTTCCAGCGCGCCTGCTAATTAATTCATTTATTTCCGGATATAAACGAGTGTTAAATACTCCTGGCTTAACTTAATTAATGGCTAAAGCGGTTTTAACGCCACGTTACGGATCGCGCGACGCGTCCGCTCGCAAAGCCAGGGAGAACGAGCTGCGCTGCGGATTGTTTCTCTGGTGAGGTGACATCGCGACTTGGGTTATGACATCACAGGCTGCCACTTCCTCTTCTGGCGCGGAGACTCGTCTGATAAGGACGTTCATTTTTCACAAATCACTTAAAACCCGTGTTTATCTCTGGTTCCGTGGCGCAGGGGGCGGTGCAATCCGGCGTGTAGATCTCTGCCTGTCCCCCCGCCGGCGTGTAGATCTCTGCCTGTCCCCCCACCGGCGTGTAGATCTCTGCCTGTCCCCCACCGGCGTGTAGATCTCTGCCTGTCCCCCCGCCGGAGTGTAGATCTCTGCCTGTCCCCCCGCCGGCGTGTAGATCTCTGCCTGTCCCCCCGCCAGCGCGTAGATCTCTGCCTGTCCCCCCGCCGGCGTGTAGATCTCTGCCTGTCCCCCCGCCGGCGTGTAGATCTCTGCCTGTCCCCCACCGGCGTGTAGATCTCTGCCTGTCCCCCTGCCAGCGTGTAGATCTCTGCCTGTCCCCCGCCGGCGTGTAGATCTCTGCCTGTCCCCCACCGGCGTGTAGATCTCTGCCTGTCCCCCCGCCGGCGTGTAGATCTCTGCCTGTCCCCCCACCGGCGTGTAGATCTCTGCCTGTCCCCCCGCCGGCGTGTAGATCTCTGCCTGTCCCCCCGCCAGCGCGTAGATCTCTGCCTGTCCCCCCACCGGCGTGTAGATCTCTGCCTGTCCCCCCGCCAGCGCGTAGATCTCTGCCTGTCCCCCACCGGCGTGTAGATCTCTGCCTGTCCCCCCGCCGGCATGTAGATCTCTGCCTGTCCCCCTGCCAGCGTGTAGATCTCTGCCTGTCCCCCCGCCGGCGTGTAGATCTCTGCCTGTCCCCCCCGCCGGCATGTAGATCTCTGCCTGTCCCCCCGCCAGCGTGTAGATCTCTGCCTGTCCCCCCCGCCGGCGTGTAGATCTCTGCCTGTCCACCCCGCCGGCGCATAGATCTCTCTGCTCGTCCTGCAGAGATTTGTGACCGCTAAAAGCGGCGCTGAGGATCCTATGCACTGGGCCGGCGCTGCGAGTCCCAGAGACGCGCGGGTTTTACTGCAATAATCCGTTATCTTTGTCAGACACACGACGCTCTGTACGGGCCGGTAATCCTGCACACTGCGGCATAACCCGCTTAACGACTTCCAAGGGCAGCGCCGGCAGCAGAGCAAAGCTTGCCGCTTTCTTACGCTCAAATCTGCACCCGGGGGATTTTCCGACCTCAAGCAAGGAAATCCAGGGAGAGAGACACAAAAAGTTCCTGCAGCTTCAAAGCGGCTGCAGCGAGCTCTGCCCTGACCAGGAAGTGATTCAGCCAATCAGGAGCCTCTCTTCCTGGTCTCTGCAAATGAAGTATACCTCTTTAAATCCCTTCACAGGAGGGGATTATGGGATATGTAGTTATGATGTCTGTATGTGGAATAATGTTCACATGCCTAAACTGAGTGTGAACGTTTAACCCTCTCACAGCCAGAGGCGTAAACAAAATAACAGAAAAAAAAACATATGTATTATATTTAATTGTGGTAAAAGTGAAATTCTTATAATAGCGTTATTTTATATATATATATATATATATATATATATATATATGACACCAGGGCTCAAAACCTCCACTCGCCCGGAGCTGGCAGACATTTCAGCAGGGCGAGCGACATTTTGCCCTTTAAATATGCTGCCCCTTTAAATTCAGTCACACTGGCTAAACCAGGGCCATCAAACTCCGCCCCCCTAGATGTTTCTCAACTACAACTCCCATGATTCTCGTGTATTGCATTCTGAGAATTCTGGGAATTGTAGGCAATAACCATCTGGGGGCCGGAGTTTGAGATCCTTGGGTTAACCGAATACAGTACAAAGTTGTGAGTGAGATGCGTGGATGTGGTGTAGGGGGGTGATGCGTGGAAGTGGTGTAGGGGGGTGATGCGTGGAAGTGGATGTGGTATAAGGGATGGCACGAGCAGACAATGTCAGGATTGGTGAACGCTCCCTCGATCTCCATTACCTGCAGTGTCTGCGATGGATAAGTGGAGCCTCCAACCCAAGACGGGAGAAAGACGAGTCCACAAAGAACGAAACGAACGTCTACACAAAAATACGTACCAAGATATTTAAGCTGCACAGTGGGATGAAGGCGGCTCAAAAACATGGTGGCCTTCAAATGGCGCTCTTTGGAATTTGTGACCTGTGAGGCTAATTAGGGATCTATTTGATCTCATACTGCAGCTCGATCAACTGGAAACCACCCAATGGCCCAAGACAATCCCATGAGGCGGAGCATGAAAAGACACACATCGTCAATCATGCGATGTCCAGATGTCAATGATTGCATAAAAGTTTTGGTTTTTGACCAAGTCTACATCATCTTGGCATCACCATGAGGGACGTAAGCCCTCCAGCATCTCTGATGTTGGCCAAGCTTTATGTGCTGCCCATGGACCATCTTTAGCTTTGGAACTGTATCTTGACGAAAGTCAACGGTCTGTCCATTGGTTCACCCAATAAACCATGTTGGTCAAACCATTTGCACCATCTTTTGGAAATGCTTAAACCAAAACTTGGCAAATACCAGCTATAGACACCAGGAAGAAACCATGTCGGGCCGACTACGCATTATTAGGATCCTGGAAAACCTTGGGTAAAGGTTTGTGCTAAAAACGTGAGAACAAGATGCAAAGTTTTGGGAGCTTGTGGCCACCTGGTCGTTAGATGTGCCAAGCCCTGGCTTAAGGTGTGAGTCCCTGGACAAGAACTGAGCACAATGAAGGCATCACAATTAATGATGACATGAAGGAACATCGTTCAAGTCTATCTCAAGTAACCAAACTAAATCTCGATAAAAGTCGTGACCGGGAGGTGACCACGTTACTGACCTGTGAAGCGCTCCTGGCAGATGCACGTGTATCCACCTTCTCGTCTGACGCACAATCCTTTGTTCTGGCAAGGGTTGGAATAGCACAAGTTGATCTCCGTCTCACAGTAGTCACCAGTAAACCCCTGTGGACATCGGCATCGCAGCCCAGTGATGGGATGAATGGGCCGGAAGAGGATGGACTCGGAGGCAATGAAAGGGGCCGAGCTGTCAAACTTGAGGACGGAGATGCACTTCATGTAGTTCTCGCAGGGCTCGCGTAGGCAGACGTTGTCGTCAAAAGGGAGGACTTCCAACATGGATGCGGACGTCAGGGTCATCCTCTTCATGTAGAGTTGCTCCTGGAGGTCCTCAGAGCTGAAGAACTGGGAGCGGTCGCCGCTTGGCAGGAGAGCAGAGAAGCTAACATTGAGTATGGAACCGTCCACATCTTTGTCATTCTGGATGTTGAATATGAAGATGTCCTCCTTCGGGGTGGCAAGCACGGTGGACACCCCCTCCAGGAAGCTGGTCAGCAACGGGGACAAGAAGCGCTCCTGGGACATGTTCTCCAGGCGGACAGTGATGCTATTGGATAACATGTCCTCGGTGATGATGAGGACACGGAGGACGCATTGAGCCGTAACGCTGTGGATCCCATCTATAAAAGAGGCAGAAGACAAGATCAGATACATCCGTCAAGACATACAAAGCGTGAGAAGACAGCAGTGTTCCCCCTAAGAAGCATTCAGAGTCCCCTGACATTGAGAAAGTAGAAACATTCATACTGATAACGACGCGCTCGGCAGCTGGCGACGAATCCCCCGAGTTCCCGCACAATTCGACACGGAAAGACCATCATAAATAATATCCCACTTAATCTCATCTTATAAAGCAGTGCTTAGGGGGGACGCGGAGAGGCAGCCCGGGGAGAGCACCGAGGGGCAGCTTCGGGGGGAACACGGAGAGGCAGCCCGGGGAGAGCACCGAGGGGTAGCTCGGGGGGAACACGGAGAGGCAGCCCGGGGGGACGCGTAGAGGCAGCCCGGGGAGAGCACGGAGAGGCAGCCCGGGGGCACAGAGAGGCAGTCTGGCGACGCGCCGCGAAGAGGCAGCCCGGGGGGCGCGGAGAGGCAGCCCTGGAGGGTGCGGAGAGACAGCCTGGGGGCACGAGGAGGCAGCCTGGTGGGGGTGTGGAGAGGTAGCCCGGGGGGATGTGGAGAGGAGGCCCTGTGGTGGCACAGAGAGGCAGGCCGGGGGCGTGGAGAGGCAGCCCGGGGGAGCACAGAGAGGCAGCCCAGGGGCACGCGGAGAGGCAGCCCAGGGGGACGCGGAGAGAGAGCCCGGGGGGATGCAGAGAAGGAGCCCTGGGAGCGCACGGAGAGGCAGCCCGGGGGGCGCGGAGAGGCAGCCTGGTGGGGGTGTGGAGAGGCAGCCCGGGGCGCGCGGAGAGGCAGCCCCGGGGGCGCGTAGGGGAAGCCCGGGGTACGGAGAGGCGGGTCTGGGGTGGCACAGATAGGCAGCCCGGGGGCGCGGAGAGGCAGCTCGGGGGGCGCGGAGAGGCAGCCCGGAGGGCGCCCCCCCCCCCCCCCCCACACACGAAGAGGGAGCCCGGGGGGACGCGGAGAGGGAGCCCGGGGGGACGCGGAGAGGGAGCCCGGGGGGACGCGGAGAGGGAGCCCGGGGGGACGCGGAGAGGGAGCCCGGGGAGAGCACGGAGGAAAATATCCCCACCAGCAGCAATTATCTGAACGAGGACAGAAGAAAACGGCAGACGCAAACAACACTGGAAAAAAAATGGCGGCCGTGTCAGGTGAGAGAGCGGCGGCGGCGGCGACAATAAACACCGGCAGAAAAACAGGAGGAAAAGAATAAATCAAGTCACTATAAAACATATTAATGAGCGAGTGGGATCTGTCAGAGCCGCGTGTGCGGCGGCATTAATCATCCGGTAGAAAAGCGGCATCGAGCGGCGGCGCGTTAAATACCCCAGGACGGCGCCCCCCCCCCCCGCTATAAATGCATCGATTTCCCTTCCTGCCAATTCAAGATAAATGAGAGGAAAAAGCCTCAATAACCAGGACGGGGCCGAGCGGCACGAAACACACACACCGCCGCGAAACTCACAGCCACGAAACACACACACCGCCGCGAAACTCACAACTACAAAACACACACACCGCCGCGAAACTCACACACAGCCGCGAAACTCACACACCGCCGCGAAACACACACACCGCCGCGAAACTCACAGCCACGAAACTCACACACAGCCGCGAAACTCACAGCTGCGAAACTCACACACACACAATGCCGCGAAACTCACACACACACAATGCCGCGAAACTCACACACACAGCAGAGTAACTCACATACAGCCGTAAAACTCACAGCCGCGAAACTCACAGCCGCGAAACTCACACACACAGCCGCGAATATCCATACGCCCAGACCCTGAATCTCTGTATGCCCATTAAATGATTATACTTAGGTTTCCGCCAGCTCTGGGTGGATAGGAGGTGGGGGGGGGGTTTAAAATGGATGGAGATATATACGTAAATATATGAGTGTGTGTGTGTGTGTGTGTGTGTGTGTGTGTGTGTGTGTGTATTTGCAGTGCAGCTCAGCAGTGGAGTAGGGAGAAAAAAAACTTTTCAGCCTTTCAGAGTTAATATAAGAAAGCCCCCTTGCTCTCTGAACACCCCCTCCAACTCCAGGGATCCCTGGCTGAGCTGTCAATCACACAGTTTAGGTGGGGTCTGGGTAAAAGCCGGATCAATGCTCTTTTCATTACAAAATGCCAGATCCTGCCGGATCCATGCATTTTTTTGGAGAAATCACACCGGATCTTTGCATTTTTCAATAAAACACAATGTTATTTTTCAGCCCTGCCTGTGGGGCCTCTCTCATGATGTCATCACACGAGGGTGCAATGATGAAAAAAACACAATAAAATGCCCCCCCCCCCAAAGTGATACGTTACGTGAGGTATCATTGGAAAGGCTCGAGTCTGGCCTGACTAGAGAACATGCAAAAATAAGAAAAATAAAATAAAAATATATATATTCTTCTTCTGGAGCAGGAGAACGATCACTTTTCAGTGATAAAGTGAAAAATATTGCTGTAGTAACTCACCGTCTCATTTCCCACGCCGGCAGCAAATCTGGAAGCGATGATGCATTGTGTCCTCTTAAGCCACCGCACCGCGGCGAGGACAGGCTGTCACGGATTCCCGTATCTCCATTATGGAAACCCCACAAGTTCAAGTGAGGTGTCCTTGAAAAATTAAAAGATTCGGTGTGATTTCATGAAGAAATGCATGGATCCGGCAGGAACCGGCGTTTGTTTTTAAATGAAAAATACACGGATCCATTAGATTCCAGCATACTTTCCCCATCAAACCAAGTTCGCTGTCTTGGAGTTACACTTGACTCTGCTCTTTCCTTCATCCCCCACATCCAGTCTCTTTCCTCCTCCTGCCGATACCAACTGCGTAATATTTCCAGAATTCGGCCATTTCTTACCGCTGTCACCACAAAACAACTCATACACGCCCTGGTAATCTCCCGACTCGACTATTGCAATAATCTCTTATCTGGCCTCCCTCTGTCCCGCCTCTCCCCCCTACAATCCATCCTGAACGCCTCCGCCAGGCTAATTCACCTCACCCGCCGCTCTGTCTCTGCCGCTCCCCTCTGCGAGTCCCTTCACTGGCTCCCCATCCACCTCACCCGCCGCTCTGTCTCTGCCGCTCCCCTCTGCGAGTCCCTTCACTGGCTCCCCATCCACTGCAGAATTAAGTTCAAAATCCTTATCCTTACCTACAAAACCCTCACTAACTCAGCTCCCCACTACCTGTCCTCACTAATCACCAAATACACCCCGGCCCGCTCCCTAAGGTCAAACAGTGACCTGCGCCTAGCTTCTCCCCGCATCACCTCTTCCCATGATAGACTGCAGGATTTCTCACGCGCAGCCCCACTCTCTGGAACGCTCTCCCTCGTACTGTCAGACTTTCCCCTAACTTCTCTTCCTTCAAACGCTCCCTGAAAACATTCCTATTTAGGGAAGCCGACCCCCCAACTCACTGACACAACCATCAATCACTCTCACCTTACAGTCCTCTCCTCCTGTTTCCAACCCCAACCCTCCTAGATTGTGAGTTCCTACGGGAATAGGGCCCTCATCTCCTCCTGTACTGTTTGTCAAATGTTGTTCAATGTATTGTAACCCTGTCTATACTGTGCTTATTGTACAGCGCTGCGGAATATGCTGGCGCTTTATAAATAAAGAATAATAATAATAATAATAATAATGGAAATTATTGTGTTCTGTTATAAAATGCGAATCCGGTGTGATTTCTAAAAAAAAAAAATCATTTTGTAATGAAAAGAGCATTGATGGGGCTCTTACCCACACCCGTTTAATCTCTCCCGCGACAGAGAGGAAGCAGAAAACATGGCGGCCTCCACGAGAAACGCGGCAGATTAGGAGCTTCTAAAACTCCCAAATCTCCACTGGAAAAAAGTTAAATAAAAAAAGGTTTTACTGGATTAATTAAACTGCAACAAAACACATAAAAATATCAGACGCTTTAACGTCCGGCTGAGTACGGCGACACCATTGTGATCCACCAATCAGGGGGTTTTAAGGAGTGTCTAGAGACCCTTTTAATTCAGGATCTGCTTGCTTGAGAATCTCCCGGAGTGATGATGTCACTGATGATTTGTGAAGCTGTGATTCATTTCCAGGAGCCGGGCATCGCTCTGTGTATCGATTCGTGTAGGATGAAGCAGACGATTCGATGATATTACGCCGCGTTTCCTAAACGCGGGTTTATTTCACATTATAGATTTTTCTGCTCCATCTTTCCATGTTCGGCCTTTAATGTTTCGCAGAAAATAAACCACGTGTATCTAATCTCGCCGTTAAATGTCAGCCGGGAACATCCAGCGCACGTTGTCGCGGACGCTTGTTCCCCCAACACGGTGCATGGCACGGTGAGGCTGCGCAGAATGCGGAGACCATTGCGTTACAATCCAAGCCCTGCCGGATACGCGGTGAACTCTGCTGCACCTCCCCTCATGGCCTCTTCTCGGGGGGCCGCGGCGCCTCTTTACCCCACGCCTGCCAGAGGAGAGATAAAGCAGCTCCAGCAGAAGTGGCGGAGGGATTTGAATGAGAAAGCGTGAAAGCGGGCGGACAGCCTGCGCGTCTGTTTGATGGCGCACATGAAATGGGACCCTCCGAAACACCGCAACAATAACAATAATTATATTGTGTGAAACGAGACATTTTGGGGACTTTTTGATTTTTCTGCGGCATCTGGCAAGTGGACACTGTAACCTCGCAGTGAGATCAGGCGGAGAAATGGTGAGGAAAAGGACGTTTCCAGTCAGATGTTTACGGAAAATCGACTGAACATTTTTATTTCTGCAGTGCGAGGGTTAATTATTAACTCCTCCAATCCCCCATCCGATTATTTTTTAATTTGATACAAAAAGAACTGACATTTTCCTCCCCAGCTTCTTCCCTTTTTCTCTCGTTCCTGGCATTTAGCTACAGACCGTAGCTAGATGTCCATTGTCCACTGAAACGCTTCCAAACGAGGACAAACGATGCATGCGCACCCAATACACACGTCTCGTCCTCAGGATAGAGCAGGATACGTACATTTACGTAGCATTTGGACCAAATACAGGGAAGTCTTAACTGCGGCCACTGACTGACAGCCTTCCGGGAGGAGGAAGACAGCTACACTTGAGAGGAGCAGTCATGAAGACGGCAGCCATAGTCTCTGGGTAGACGCCACCAATGTCCGAATATTTGCAAAACCACAGGGTGGTGAACAAGTTATATCTATTTAATTCATTGACCGTGGGCTAAATGATGGGTTTTGTTTGTGGCCCATGGAAGACGATCTCCTTAAGACTCTTTGACCAAGACGATGAAAGGCGTTTACTGGTTTGCTGTAACTCCCGCCCCCTTACTAGTGTTTTTAAGAGCCTCTGTTCCCAGTATTTGCCTAATTTAACCAGTTCGGCCTTGGTCTCTAAAGATTATTATGGAACGGGGAAAAGCCAGGCCAAAGCTATGGTTCCACAAGAATAGATTGCATTGAGCTTTCAAGGCGCTCAGGTTTGCCGTGAGATTCCACCATGACTATGTCCACCACTTGTCGATTATGCCCCAGAACGCGGCCAGTGCTGAGCATTATATGCCAAGATAACATTATATCTAGGACCCCATTCTGCCCTACAGTCATGAGAGCAGCACAAGAGCATCGCCTTGTGTGGTGGATAGTAAAGGAACCAAGCCAACGAAGACCTCGTGAGTGGAATTGAATGGAGACACCAAAATTGAAGGGTAACCAAGACCAACTGAACAACAGTCTCCACCCAACTGGGCATCAAGATAGAATAGCACCGTGCCAGTGCATACTATAAATGGCCGCAATATTTGTAGCCCATGGGGAATACTGCTCTGGATATCTATTTCCACAGTTAGAGGATGACTGAAGTCGGATCTTTGTTAGGTTTGTATCCGTTTCATCTACTCTCGGCTGGTCTTGCTGATAAGCCCAGTTGAAGCTCACCCATTGTGTGAAGAAGCAAAGCATGACTGTGACGGGATTGCCTTAAAAAGAACCGGACCGTGGGCCAGCGCTCCATCTTTCAACACCCTCCCCGTCCTCAAAATCACAAGCAACTGTGATCGCCTGTGAACCAAAGACTTCAAAGAGCCATCAGCGGTTTCTACCCGACAAAGCCCATCCTCCCCTCCGCCGGCATCTGGCAAAGGGAGCACCAGCCGGAAAAACCTCGTACGCCACAAGTAAAATTAATCTCAGAGGGATTTCAGCTCAAACTTTCCCTCGCAGAGCCATGAGGCCAGGTTTGTCTGCCGTGAAGACCGCACCCAAGGAGAACGGCACCGGCAGAGGGACAACCAGAGGAGCGACGGAACCCGCGCTGGCAAGAGCTATTTATAAGTCATTAAACAGGATATAACTAAATTAATGCATTATAAATGAACGTTCCACCAGCCGTATTTCAGGATTAATTAAAAAAAACGTGCTGCTGGAGGGACCAGAGTGAGAGCCGCTCAGCCGGCAAAGTAAGTGGGTCATTCAAATTAGCATCGTTGCTATGTTACCCCACCCGTCAGATCTTCCGATAACACCGTAATCCTTCCACATCTCCAGTCTGCCGTTAGCGGACAGATACCTCCACTGATCGTGATGTGAGAACATAAATCGGATGATGTGTAAGTGAAGCCAAGGTACTGGACTCTATCTCGTGTCCATCAAGTTGGCCTTGGTTCTTCTGGACAACGACGGGAGACAAAGGGTGAGAGTTCAAGGACGACCACGTTCCATAATTTACTCCATCAATGTAAGGTTTCACTCCTCTTCGGATAATCTGGAGGACTTCTCCATTCAAGAGTTACCAACTAGCCACGTAGGATGGAACCAAGACCAGGGTCAAGCTGGAGGTTGGTGGTAGATGAGTCATGGCGTTGACCTGAGACATCTAGAGGTGGCACAGACCAGTTGACATATGAATGAGAGCGTAAAAGCCTGCCCCACTATATAAAGATCGGGGTGGGGCGAAGCATGTAGTCGCCGTCCATCAAAGCACCCAAACTGGCATTTTGGGTCAAACACAAGTCACGCAGCAGTAAGTCAGAGATACTGAGATCTAAATGTCCAGACAGGGGTCATCAAGAAGAGGTCCAATCAAATGAGAGATGGATCCAGATTACGGAATTCCATCTCACGGCATCATGTTATTTGGTAAAAGAATTGCCGTTAACCCTTTAGTGGAGGTCAAAGAGGGACATCAATGGTCAGAGCTCATGACCTTCACTAATAAATTATTCTTTGAGCTACAAAACAAAGAATGACCTCATCGCATACAGCAAAGAACGCATCACTGTGTGATCAGGCCAACGTCATGTGACTCCGATCTAGAACAAATCGGACCTGAAGAACAAACGACAACAGAAAAAGAGAAACAAAGAAATATTTTACATTTCTAGCGTCTGTGGCCAGAACAGTGACAGGTCTGAAAGCAATACATAATATGCTCCGCCCCTCGCGCTGATTAAACGCCAGCGCTGCAGAGATTCCAGAAGGAAAGGGAGCGGTGGGGGTGGACGTGTCTCTCGTGCCCCCCAGGAGAAGGATTAATCACCTAGCACAACACCTGGGTTTAATGGGGAGCAATGGCAGATCTGCGCGGTGAGGAACACCACCCGCCATCTCGTACGTGACGGAAGATGCTGGAGGAAATTGGATGCCATTATATTTTGGGCTGTTTTGTCCTTCGCCCCCACTGGTAATTTACGGCGAGTTAAGATGAATTCACTCAGACTCCCCATCGCCCTGACCGCCTGGCCGCCATTTCTTGGCCTTGGCGTCACGCAGAGAGAGCGAGTCGGCCGAATCAGAGGGAACGTGCGACGCGTAAAGGCCTGTTACTCAGACGGATTTTCTTCATCGCCCGCTGAGAGAAAGACAAGAGGAGGAAAACGGGAAGAAAAGCTGCAGAACGCGCCGGTACAAAGGGCAGCGGCCGATCACGTGCGAGGAGAGAAAAAACACATAAAAGCAGTTTTTCTGACAATTCAGCCACTCTACTACGGAGGGAAAATAGATGATTTATTTTTGCCTGTAAACCCCCCAAAAATGAGAAAATGGGGAAACGAGACGCTCTGCAGAGGAATTCCAATTCTGCCTAAAAGATGATAAGCAAAAAAAAAGGACATTTCAAATAATACGGGATCCTAGTGTTGGCTGGGGGGGGGGGTGACATCCATTGCCCCACCCCCAGGGCTCTGTGATTGGCTGGAATTTGAATAAATTGTCTGGTTCTTTCAGTCCACCAACATGTAAAAAATAAATAAAAAATAATAATGTCAGGGTATGGGAGGGGGTATATACTGTAATGTCAGGGTATAGGGGAGAGAGGTATATACTGTAATGTCAGGGTATAGGAGGGGGTATATACTGTAATGTCAGGGTATAGGGGAGGGGGTATATACTGTAATGTCAGGGTATAGGGAGGGGGTATATACTGTAATGTCAGGGTATAGGGGAGAGAGGTATATACTGTAATGTCAGGTATAGGAGGGGGTATACACTGTAATGTCAGGGTATAGGGAGGGGGTATATACTGTAATGTCAGGGTATAGGGGAGGGGGTATATACTGTAATGTCAGGTATAGGAGGGGGTATATACTGTAATGTCAGGGTATAGGAGGGGGTATATATACTGTAATGTCAGGGTATAGGAGGGGGTATATACTGTAATGTCAGGTATAGGAGGGGGTATATACTGTAATGTCAGGTATAGGAGGTATATACTGTAATGTCAGGGTATAGGAGGGGGTATATACTGTAATGTCAGGGTATAGGAGGGGGTATATACTGTAATGTCAGGGTATAGGAGGGGGTATATACTGTAATGTCAGGGTATAGGAGGGGGTATATACTGTAATGTCAGGGTATAGGGGGGGGTATATACTGTAATGTCAGGGTATAGGAGGGGGTATATACTGTAATGTCAGGGTATAGGGGAGGGGGTATATACTGTAATGTCAGGGTATAGGAGGGGGTATATACTGTAATGTCAGGGTATAGGGGAGGGGGTATATACTGTAATGTCAGGGTATAGGAGGGGGGTATATACTGTAATGTCAGGGTATAGGGAGGGGGTATATACTGTAATGTCAGGGTATAGGAGGGGGTATATACTGTAATGTCAGGGTATAGGAGGGGGTATATACTGTAATGTCAGGGTATAAGAGGGGGGTATATACTGTAATGTCAGGGTATAGGAGGGGGTATATATACTGTAATGTCAGGGTATAGGACGGGGTATATACTGTAATGTCAGGGTATAGGAGGGGGTATACACTGTAATGTCAGGGTATAGGAGGGGGGTATATACTGTAATGTCAGGGTATGGGAGGGGGTATATACTGTAATGTCAGGGTATAGGAGGGGGTATATACTGTAATGTCAGGATATAGGAGGGGGTATACACTGTAATGTCAGGGTATAGGAGGGGGTATATACTGTAATGTCAGGGTATAGGAGGGGGGTATACACTGTAATGTCAGGGTATAGGAGGGGGTATATACTGTAATGTCGGTATAGGAGGGGGTATATACTGTAATGTCAGGTATAGGAGGGGGTATATACTGTAATGTCGGGGTATAGGAGGGGGTATATACTGTAATGTCAGGGTATAGGAGGGGGTATATACGGTAATGTCAGGGTATAGGGGAGGGGGTATATACTGTAATGTCAGGGTATAGGAGGGGGTATATACTGTAATGTCAGGGTATAGGGGAGGGGGTATACACTGTAATGTCAGGGTATAGAAGGGGGTATATACTGTAATGTCAGGGTATAGGAGGGGGGTATATACTGTAATGTCAGGGTATAGGAGGGGGTATATACTGTAATGTCAGGTATAGGAGGGGGTATACTGTAATGTCAGGGTATAGGAGGGGGGTATATACCGTAATGTCAGGGTTATAGGAGGGGGTATATACCGTAATGTCAGGGTATAGGAGGGGGTATACACTGTAATGTCAGGGTATAGGAGGGGGTATATACTGTAATGTCAGGGTATAGGAGGGGATATATACTGTAATGTCAGGGTATAGAAGGGGGTATATACTGTAATGTCAGGGTATAGGAGGGGGGTATATACTGTAATGTCAGGGTATAGGAGGGGGTATATACTGTAATGTCAGGGTATAGGAGGGGGTATACACTGTAATGTCAGGGTATAGAGGGGGTATATACTGTAATGTCAGGGTATAGGAGGGGGTATATACTGTAATGTCAGGGTATAGAAGGGGGTATACACTGTAATGTCAGGGTATAGGAGGGGGGTATATACTGTAATGTCAGGGTATAGGAGGGGGTATATACTGTAATGTCAGGGTATAGAAGGGGGTATATACTGTAATGTCAGGGTATAGGGGAGGGGGTATATACTGTAATGTCAGGGTATAGGAGGGGGTATATACTGTAATGTCAGGGTATAGAAGGGGGTATATACTGTAATGTCAGGGTATAGGAGGGGGGTATATACTGTAATGTCAGGGTATAGGAGGGGGTATATACTGTAATGTCAGGGTATAGAAGGGGGTATATACTGTAATGTCAGGGTATAGGGGAGGGGGTATATACTGTAATGTCAGGGTATAGGAGGGGGTATATACTGTAATGTCAGGGTATAGAAGGGGGTATATACTGTAATGTCAGGGTATAGGAGGGGGTATATACTGTAATGTCAGGGTATAGGAGGGGGGTATATAGTGTAATGTCAGGGTATAGGAGGGGGTATATACTGGTGTGTGACATTACAGACCCTCGTCGTTATTGGGAGACGCCTCTGAGCATCGGCCGCCGTGAAGAATATTGACAGAATTATTCCTCTCACTATAAATTAATTGATCTCCTAATTGCAAACATTTATTCCTTCTATCGCGGCAGATTAATGTGACATCTCTGTGTAAGGGCTCCTCCTCGCCCGCCCACGCAGCCGGACCCTCCACCTCCCCATCATCACTGGATTATTCACACTTTCCGTGTTCGAGGGACGGGAGGAGATATTGGAGATTCAGAAACAATGATAATAATAATAATAATAACTGCCAGAGACGCGTGTGCGAATAAATCGATCCAGACCGGGATCCCCTCCCCCGCCAGACACCACAGCAATACGCACAATATTCACCTGATATGACCACAAAGAGGAATATGTGAATTATTTCAGACGTTTAATTAAAAATAAATATCCAGAATCATCGAAGCTTGGAAGGAGAAGAAGATGAGAAGATTTAGCTCGTCCTGACACTGTAACACACAACTCTGTGACGTTCTACCAACATGGGTCGAAAGTTCGTTGCTGCTCATCCTTTTTGCGCGGTCATATCGGCCCGTTCCTCACTTAGTTCCGGCAATTTCCTGCCCCTCTCAGGTCTATCATTGCCTCCGTCTACCTTCTCTTTCGGCTCATCCATCCCCACCTCTTCTGAAGCAGATGACGCCCATGAGGAACATACTGAGGAGCACCTTGAGGGGCCACATCTCAGTGACATTCCTAGACGAACGCCCTGCTCTCCCACCTCTCTCTGCTTCATTGATCGAGCTCGCCCGGAGACAATGTCTCACAGAGAGATACTTTATTAAAGTCTAATCTTGTTGCAGATGATAAGGTCCACGCCGGCTCCTGGTCGACGATGTGATTTCTCATTCTTAATGAAAGTTTTATGAAAGGAGAGAGTGATCCCGGCCGTCATGTCATAAATTCTGTTTTGCGTTAAAACCCGTCTCTGCGGCTTCACTTTGCAAAGACAAAAAGTTCATAAAAGCCATTAATAAGCAGCCGCGACGAATGAGGAGCCCCGGACGACGCACTGCCCGTAATTAGACACTAAAGACATGAAGACGGAGAGAGATCATCCCCGCGCAGGTATCTCCGAAAATAGAAAAAAAGCCCTTCGTTCTGGAGCCGGGACACGCTCTTATACGCCCGATTTTGGATTTTTATGGTGTTATGGAGGCGCTTCCAGACGGGGGCGAGAGAATCCATAAAACCAAGCCCCGAAAACTAAGGACTTCAACTTTGAGGCACATGTGATCTGAGAATAGGTGAAACGGGGGCGTGGGGGGGGGGACGATCTGAAGGGGACGCTCTGCTCATCCTGACCACTCTATTGTTAGAAGATGGTCAGGATGTGAGGAGTGCCCCCCTTCCCCTTCTCCCGGCTCCGCCTCTGATCCGGTGAAATCATGTGGTGAAGCAGAGGAGTTTCCTCCACCTCACCCGGCGTCACCAGCAGCCGGGATTTTTAATTTCCCAGTTGCCGATGGATCAGATCTGTGCATGCGCGCGGGCAGCTCAGATTCAGCATTCACCGCAGGGCCCCCGAACAAATCTGGAAAACCGCTGAAAAAAAATAACTACCGAAAATCCGCCGATACGATTCAACTATATCGGATTACGTCGAACCACCGCAGAAAACCCACCGAACACGTCCGAAAAAAACACGACAATCTACCAACCACATCACTGACCAGGAAAAAGCCGACAAGCCAACAAACGGGGTGAAAAAACCCAAAAACGATTAAAAGAGTCAAAATTTCAAATGCTGGAAGAAAATGTCTGGAAATTACATATAAAGACGCTACGAATAATAATAAAAAGGCCTGATACGGAAAAAACGCTATAAAAATGTACCGTATATATATAAATATAGAAAAAAATAAAGAGACTTTTTGCTGCAGATTAAAAGAATAAACGGTTTAATAGATGTAGAAATTTCAGCGATCCTGGAGAATTAAACGGAGCCACGCGTGCCGGGATTGCCAAATCCCGGCTGTGGTTTAAAGGGATACTATCTCCGTGCCGGATGGAGAGGATCTGCTGCTCCCGCCAGGACCACACTCTGAAAACCAATACAAAGTTTCGCCAAAATGTCAACATTCTTTTTAAACCTTTTTTTTGCTGAAAAATAAAAGAGCGAATGTGTCTTTTGTGATTCACAGCCGAGGTTTCTTCTGTCTCGTCACTCTGTTATCTGATATCAATCCTCTAACCCCCCCCCCCCCGTAACTGTAAACTGTAAATGTGGGTCCTCTTTGCTCTCCTGGGGGGGGGATGGGGGGTTCCAGGATTGTCCCTGTAACCTCCAGTCCCATCATCCTTGGCCTGCAGTCACGGCCATTGATTGGCGTCGTCTGATCCGCCGGAGGCCGGGGTTTGGGCTCCTATACGTCGGCGACTTCCAAACTCATTAAATCCTCTTCCGTTTTTCATCCATCAATGTCAAATCTAGACGTGTTGCCCCCGGAAACGGGATTAATTGTGCGTTTCGGGGGAAAAGTAAAGCACACTTTATACGAAGCTGAGGTAACGGTTTAAATAAAAATCTTCGCTTTCAGGATATTCGTCAGAATTTATCATTTATTAATTAATGCGCCGAACGCCCCGAGCGGGAGACGAGCATCAAACCGGGTGTTTCCTTTCCTGACCTCTCCTACACAAAACAAAACATCTGCTCCGCGACGCACACCGAAGGTAAGCAATGAGAACGCCAGCTACTGTCTGCATACACCGACACGCCAACTGCCCCGGATCCCGAGAGCCAGTCCTGATTACTAAACATTACTAGAAAAAAAACAAACAGGACGAGAAAAACCTCATATTTATTCCTAATGTCTCTCGTTTCACCGACTCCTCCATATATTCAGGGTGTGTGGGTGTGTTTTTAGGGGTTCCTCCATATATTCAGGGTGTGTGGGTGTGTTTTTAGGGGTTCCTCCATATATTCAGGGTGTGTGGGTGTGTTTTTAGGGGCTCCTCCATATATTCAGGGTGTGTGGTGTGTTTTTAGGGGCTCCTCCATATATTCAGGGTGTGTGGGTGTGTTTTTAGGGGCTCCTCCATATATTCAGGGTGTGTTTTTAGGGGTTCCTCCATATATTCAGGGTGTGCGGGTGTATTTTTAGGGGTTCCTCCATATATTCAGGGTGTGCGGGTGTATTTTTAGGGGTTCCTTCATATATTCAGGGTGTGCGGGTGTGTTTTTAGGGGCTCCTCCATATGTTCAGGGTGTTTTTAGGGGTTCCTCCATATATTCAGGGTGTGCGGGTGTATTTTTAGGGGTTCCTCCTTTAGGTGTTAACTCTTCATTCTCTAAAGTGAAACGCACGGAGAGCCTCTCCCGGCGCACACAGGGTTACGCGCGCTGGTTGGGGAGGTTTGCGGCCCACGCGCCGTACGTGCGATCTCATTAGGTATCGACGAGATAAACACACATAAACCTCGAACAAACAGACATATGTACGTCTTCCGCAGCGTCTGCCCCGAAAAACCGGCGCCTCCGTCTGATTTATTTCATCTTTTGCAGATTCATCTGTTCCTCGTGTCGCCCGAAACGCCGAAATCTGTCACCCGCAAAATGACAGATCACACCCACTCTGACGGCAAATAAATCAGAAGAATGCAAGAGATTACACTGCGCTGCACCGGCAGGTACCCGTCACCCCGCGCTGCACCGGCAGGTACCTGTCACCCCGCGCTGCAACGGCAGGTACCTGTCACCCCGCGCTGCAACGGCAGGTACCTGTCACCCCGCGCTGCACCGGCAGGTACCCGTCACCCCGCGCTGCACCGGCAGGTACCTGTCACCCCACGCTGCACCGGCAGGTACCCGTCACCCCACGCTGCACCGGCAGGTACCTGTCACCCCGCGCTGCGACGGCAGGTACCTGTCACCCCGCGCTGCAACGGCAGGTACCTGTCACCCCGCGCTGCACCGGCAGGTACCCGTCACCCCGCGCTGCACCGGCAGGTACCTGTCACCCCGCGCTGCAACGGCAGGTACCTGTCACCCCGCGCTGCACCGGCAGGTACCCGTCACCCCGCGCTGCACCGGCAGGTACCTGTCACCCCGCGCTGCAACGGCAGGTACCTGTCACCCCGCGCTGCACCGGCAGGTACCCGTCACCCCGCGCTGCACCGGCAGGTACCTGTCACCCCGCGCTGCAACGGCAGGTACCTGTCACCCCGCGCTGCACCGGCAGGTACCTGTCACCCCGCACTGCACCGGCAGGTACGTGTCAACCGAGCTGTATACTGATACACCGTGTCCCCAGTCACTGAGTATACTGACACACCGCGTCCCCAGTCACTGAGTATACTGACACACTGCGTCCCCAGTCACTGAGTATACTGACACATTGCGTCCCCAGTCACTGAGTATACTGACACACCGCGTCCCCAGTCACTGAGTATACTGACACACCGTGTCCCCAGTCACTGAGTATACTGACACACCGCGTCCCCAGTCACTGAGTATACTGACACACCGTGTCCCCAGTCACTGAGTATACTGACACACCGCGTCCCCAGTCACTGAGTATACTGACACACCACGTCCCCAGTCACTGAGTATACTGACACACCGTGTCCCCAGTCACTGAGTATACTGACACACCGCATCCCTAGTCACTGAGTATACTGACACACCGTGTCCCCAGTCACTGAGTATACTGACACACCGCGTCCCCAGTCACTGAGTATACTGACACACCGTGTCCCCAGTCACTGAGTATACTGACACACCGCGTCCTTAGTCACTGAGTATACTGACACACCGCGTCCCCAGTCACTGACTATACTGACACACCGTGTCCCCAGTCACTGAGTATACTGACACACCGCGTCACCAGTCACTGAGTATACTGACACACCGCGTCCCTAGTCACTGACTATACTGATACACTGTGTCCCCAGTCACTGAGTATACTGACACACCGCATCCCCAGTCACTGAGTATACTGACACACCGCGTCCCCAGTCACTGAGTATACTGACACACCGCGTCCCCAGTCACTGAGTATACTGACACGCCGTGTCCCCAGTCACTGAGTATACTGTCACACCGCGTCACCAGTCACTGAGTATACTGACACACCGCATCCCCAGTCACTGAGTATACTGTCGCACCGCATCACCAGTCACTGAGTATACTGACACACCGCATCCCCAGTCACTGAGTATACTGACACACCGCGTCCCCAGTCACTGAGTATACTGACACACCGCGTCCCCAGTCACTGAGTATACTGACACACTGCATCCCCAGTCACTGAGTATACTGTCACACCGTGTCCCCAGTCACTGAGTATACTGACACACCGTGTCCCCAGTCACTGAGTATACTGACACACCGTGTCCCCAGTCACTGAGTATACTGACACACCGCGTCCCCAGTCACTGAGTATACTGACACACCGTGTCCCCAGTCACTGAGTATACTGACACACCGCGTACCCAGTCACTGAGTATACTGACACACGTGTCCCCAGTCACTGAGTATACTGACACACTGCGTCCCCAGTCACTGAGTATACTGACACACCGTGTCCCCAGTCACTGACTATACTGACACACCGTGTCCCCAGTCACTGAGTATACTGACACACTGCGTCCCCAGTCACTGAGTATACTGACACACCGTGTCCCCAGTCACTGACTATACTGACACACCGTGTCCCCAGTCACTGAGTATACTGACACACTGCGTCCCCAGTCACTGAGTATACTGACACACCATGTCCCCAGTCACTGAGTATACTGACACACTGCGTCCCCAGTCACTGAGTATACTGACACACTGCGTCCCCAGTCACTGAGTATACTGACACACCGTGTACCCAGTCACTGAGTATACTGACACACCGCGTCCCCAGTCACTGAGTATACTGACACACCGTGTACCCAGTCACTGAGTATACTGACACACTGCGTCCCCAGTCACTGAGTATACTGACACACCGTGTCCCCAGTCACTGAGTATACTGACACACCGCGTCCTTAGTCACTGAGTATACTGACACACTGCGTCCCCAGTCACTGAGTATACTGACACACCGTGTACCCAGTCACTGAGTATACTGACACACCGTGTACCCAGTCACTGAGTATGCTGACACAGTGTGTGGGAGGCTGGGGGTCTCTGTCCCGCGGTTACAATTAACCCCCGTATGGACCCAGACACAGTATGTAAATGAGATGTTGTCGCTGCGCTGACGCACGCAGCGTTTTTATTTTCTCATCGATTCTTAATGAGATTTTTAGGTGAGAAAACGTTAAAGGCGGAAAATTCACACAGAAAGTAATAAATTATTGAGGGGGAGCGAGCGCCTGTAACCCGTGCCCGCAACCCGCACCCGTAACCCCAGCCTGTAACCCGCACCCGTAACCGTAACCCCAGCCCGTAACCCGCACCCGTAACCCCAGCCTGTAACCCGGGCCCGTAACCCGCACCCGTAACCGTAACCCCAGCCCGTAACCCGCACCCGTAACCCCGGCCCATAACCCGCACCCGTAACCCCGGCCTGTAACCCGCACCCGTAACCCAGGCCCGTAACCCGCACCCGTAACCCCGGCCCGTAACCCGCGCCCTGTAACCCGGGCCCGTAACCCGCGCCCGTAACCCCGGCCCGTAACCCGCGCCCTGTAACCCGGGCCCGTAACCCGGGCCCGTAACCCGGGCCCGTAACCCGCGCCCGTAACCCGCGCCCGTAACCCGCGCCCGTAACCCCGGCCCGTAACCCGCGCCCGTAACCCGCGCCTGCCAGGGAAATGTCACCGCTACATAACCGACCTACATACATTCCCTACATATTCCCTGTGTCCGGACCCCGGCGCCAGAGCAGGCCCCTCCGTTCATGTTAGTACGGTGTGTGCAGTCATTTGAGGTCATTGCGATCCTAGAAGACCCCACCATTTCTGTACCAAGTCACAAGTCATTCTCCCCGGGGGTCCCCAGCAAAAAACACAAAAGACACAACAGAGGCTGAGGCCGCCAATATCATATATATATATATATAAAAACATAAAGGAACTCATGCTCGGACAGCAGAAAACCCAAGAAACCACCAACGTCTCAATATCATGATGTACCACAGGGTCTACACATGGACATCTGTGATCATAGACCATGTAGAAAAATAAACACATAAAAACTGTTGAAAATGTATCAAAAATCGCCCTCGATATCTGAGACTAAGTAAAAAAAAACAGGACCTGGTCACTCAGAGTAACCCGAGTCTTCATCTACCACGTAAGGTCTTCAGGGTCAAGGTTTGACCTGTCGTAAGTCACCATGTCCGAAATGTACGGCTAGGTCCATTCAGCCATCATGGACCACAGAATGACCCTGAAACTGCTCAAATTCTGCTCCTGCCATCAGCCTCATCAAAAATATGGGTCACTCAACTGGCCTGACCCAACAGAAGACCACCATGGTCCCCCTCGCCTTACATGGGGTCTTTCTTATATAGAAGCGATCCGACAACTTTTAAAACAGCTTCAAGACCCTCCCTGCAATGTATGAAGATATAAACCACTATTAAAAACCCAAGAACCATTTGGCCAACGCAACTCGTAGAACATTGGCCAAACTTTCTGGATGAACATTCAGCAACACGGCCAACGACCAGGTAGAACAAAAAAGACAAAAGCAGTAACTGTGAAGAAGAGGAAAAGCAGAGTCTTACCTGAAACAGTGACCAGCATGGATGCCACCAAAGGCCGGTTGTTGTCCAGCTTCCGACTCAGCCGAAGCTCCCCGCTGCTGTGATTCACTATTAATAAATTAAGCTCATTCCCGCGTTCGAAGGTGTAGAAAAGCCTATCGGAGACGTCCGGGTCATACGCCGGTATCTTTCCGATAACTCCGGAGGGGAAGGAGTTGGAACTGTTGGAGATGTAGTTGTTGAAGAGGATCTGGAAGTTCTTCAGGACGGGGCTATTGTCATTTTGATCGATGAGTCTAATGTGCACGGTGGCGCGGCTGACAAGCGGCGCAGATGTGGCCTGCACCACGATAACATACTCCGCTTTCGTCTCGTAATCTAGATCTATCAGTGCAGTGAGCTCACCGGAAAAGAAGTCCATCTGGAATATCTCAGGGATGTTCCCTTCCACGATCTGGTACATTATCTGGGCATTGGGACCCTCGTCGGGGTCTGTGGCCTTGATTTTGCCCACAACAGAACCCACAATGCTGTTTTCTTTGATGAAGACTTCAAATTCGTCTGCGGGAAACACCGGCGCGTTGTCGTTGACGTCCTGGACTGCAACTTGTATGCGAACTGGGCTTCTTTGGGGCGGTATTCCTCTGTCTACCGCGTAAGCGGTCAACTCGTAGAAAGGGACGCTCTCTCTGTCCAATTTACGCACTGTACGTATAATCCCAGATGTCGGCTCTATAGTGAAGTCGCCATCGCCATCTTCTCCGTTCTGGAACGTGTACTGAACCCGCCCGTTGACGTGGGAATCCCTGTCAGTGGCTGAAATCTGTAAAACGCTGGTAAAGGGCGGCGCGTCCTCCGAGACTATGCCATGATACTGCGGGTTCATGAACTGGGGAGCGTTATCGTTCACATCGTTCACCATAATTTCTATGTATGTTGTGTCATACTTTTGAGGGATCCCATTATCCTTAGCGACCACGGCGAGAGTGTACGTCATCTGGTCCTCATAGTCCAGAGGTACCTGCAGGGTGATGGCTCCGGTATTGGGGTTTATACGGAACTGAGGGATAACATCTTCTAAAGAGTAGGTGATCCTGGCATTCTCCCCAACATCGTCGTCCGTGGCGCTGATAATGACCACAGTGCTGCCAACTGGGCGGTCTTCGTTGATGTCGACTGGATAGTGGGCGCTTTGGAAGACCGGTCGATGAGTGTTGGCGTCAGTTATGTTGATGTGGACGTAGCAGTTGTCGTGCAGGATGCGGTCGGAAGCTGTAACCGTCAGGACGTAGCGCCGCTCCTGCTTGTAGTCAAGGGGCAAGGACAACGTGATTAGGCCTGAACCCCCCTGCGACGTAATGGAAAACCTGTTGCGCACATTCCCAGCGGTGATCTGGTAGGTGATAACGCTGTTGACGTCCCTGTCTATGGCTGTGATGCTGAGGACGCTGGTCCCTACGGCTGCGTCCTCGTTTAAACGGATAAAATACTCCCTCTGGGTAAACTCTGGCCGGTTATCGTTCACATCCAGGATATTGATGGTGACACTTGCAGTGGCTGTTAAAGAGGGGCCTCCATGATCTCGGGCTTCAACCCCAAACACATAATGTTCCACGGTTTCCCTGTCCAAAGAGCCGCTCACGGTGATCCAGCCGGATGCACTGTTGATTACGAAGGGGCTGTCTGGCAACACCCCGGTTAATTTGTATTCCATGCGAGCGTTTTCTCCAGAATCGGCATCCACGGCCTGGATGTGTATCACCGAGTGCCCGAGAGGCACGTTCTCCAGCACGTTGATTTGAAACGGGGTGCTCACAAATAGCGGGGCATGGTCATTGACGTCCATCACCTGAATACTTATCAGGCCAGTGTTGTTTGAGAGTGGAGGACGTCCAGCATCCTGGGCCCTAACTCTGAGCGTGTACTCCCTCTCCGTCTCAAAATCCAAAGGTGCCACCAGCTGTATCTCCCCCGTCACGCTGTCTATGGAGAACTGTCCTCTGCTATTGCCACTGATGAGGTTGTAATGGACCACGGCGTTGCCGTCCTTGTCCAGATCTGTGGCCGTAACCCTCAGGATCTCGGTGTGAGGCCTAATGTCTTCCCTCACCTGGACAATGTATCGCTTCTCGCTAAACTGTGGCACGTTGTCGTTCTCATCCAGAACGATGATCTCCACTTTGACCGTGGAAGACCTGGGACCGGGATCCTTGCCCTGGTCACTGGCCTCCACGATCAGAGAGTACTTCTCCCTCTTCTCCCTGTCCACCAGCCCACTTGTGGTGATCAAACCCGACCTTGCGTCTATTTCGAACACAGAGTGGGCTGCCTGTTCGTTTACGAAGCGGTACTTGATGTTGGCGTTGGCTTGGGAGTCCATGTCGGTGGCCCTCAGCTGCAAAATGGGGTAACCTTCCTCCACGTTCTCCCTAATACTCTCTTTATACTCTGCCTGCTCAAAAGTTGGGCTGTGGTCGTTCATATCTGTGACGGTGATGGCGACCATGGTGGTTGCCGAGAGGCGCGGGGACCCGTTATCTACAGCCGTAACCCTGAAATAATGCCGCTCCATACTTTCCCTGTCTAGGCTTTCTATGGTGGAGATCAAACCGGTGGCCGAGTCTATACTGAAAAGCTCCAAGGACTTACTGTTCATCAGAGCGTCCATGCTGTAGAGCAGACTCCCTGTGTCCCCCATATCTGGGTCTTGTGCTGTCACGGTTATCACCGGGGTCCCCGGGGGGTCATTTTCAGCCACCTGAGCCTGGTAATTGTACTGGGGGAAGTGAGGATGGCGGTTTGTCGCCCTTCGAGCCCTTATTATCGGCAGGAATTCTCTCTTGCCTTTCCTCCCACCGCTCTCCTGCGTGAGGTCCTGTGAGATGCGAGCCGGATCGAGACGCGTGGCTTTGCTTTCTGCAGATTGTTGATGGCTGCCGGCCGGCCGCTGCCCGGTGGTCTTACTCGGAGATAAAGCGGTTTTCCAGCACCCTTTGGTGGAGATGAAGGGGAAATAGGCCGAGCAGGGCAGCTTTATCGGCAGCCGACGCTCGGAGAGCTCAGGATCTGTGAGGTGAGCACCGGGAGCTGTCCGATGATCCGGTGCTGAAACCTCCGCTCTCCATGCATCGCCTCCAGCTTGAGGGCATCCAGCGACAAGGCTCTGCAGAACCTCTTCCAGGCCGCGTCCACATGACGTGTTACAAGCAGAGACACCCCAACCCCAGGTGTGCAAGCAGAAGAAAGGGGCCCCCAGGGGCCACCATCCATCAGTCCTCCACTGCGAGCAAGTCCTGTCTAAACCCACAGCACTGTCTGCAGACTGGTTCATAAAATGATGTATTTCCTGCAGGAGACGGGGCCACGTCTCGCCCTTCTGGAGGTCCAGGTGAGGGGCAGTCACCTCGCAGAGGGGCACATGGGGGCAGTTTTTCAGCCAGCGCTTCTTAACCTGAAAGGCATCGGACCTCACACCTTCCAGCTGCGCCCCGTGAGACCAAAAATAAACAGGACAGGTCGTCCATTTTCTGAAAAGGCAAAAAGGAGATTTTGACGCCTCCTTCCCACCGGGTTGGCACAAAGCTGCTCCTGAGTGTGGTGTTCCGGGGCCACCATCCTTTCCTCCCCGACCTGGACACAGCACGGGTAAGGTGAGACGGGCGGCCATATGCGAGTCGCTTGTTTCATTGTGACGCAAAACGCTGGAATCGAGTTGGAGGACGAGGAAGACACTGGAGCAGGTTGGGTTGTAAAGGCGTTTTTTAAAATACTCTCTGCACCTGCCGCAGTCCAGCCGCACGTCGGCCGCCAGGCGTGGGTTTTGCCGCACGTCGGCCGCCAGGCGTGGGTTTTGCCGCACGTCGGCCGCCAGGCGTGGGTTTTGCCGCACGTCGGCCACCAGGCGTGGGTTTTGCCGCACGTCGGCCTCCAGGCGTGGGTTTTGCCGCACGTCGGCCGCCAGGCGCGGGTTTTGCCGCACGTTGGCCTCCAGGTGTGGGTTTTGCCGCACGTTGGCCTCCAGGCGCGGGTTTTGACGCACGTTGCCCTCCAGGCGCGGGTTTTGCCGCACGTTGGCCTCCAGGCGCGGGTTTTGCCGCACGTCGGCCTCCAGGCGCGGGTTTTGCCGCACGTCGGCCTCCAGGCGCGGGTTTTGCCGCACGTTGGCCTCCAGGCGCGGGTTTTGCCGCACATCGGCCTCCAGGTGCAGGTTTTGGGGTCTCCCACTGGTTAATGATCTCCGGCCTCTCTGCAAAACCAAGTCCTCAATGTGGATCTTAAGGCGATGGCGTCCCGTCCGTGTGGGACCCTGACACTTTGTAATCCGTAAGGGGAGGAAGGGACCCCCACATCCCTTTATATCTCGGCCCTCCATGGGCCACGCACAGAGTGGGGGCACGAGTCCCGGCACACACACACAGCCGATGCCAGCTGCTCTTTGCCTGCCATTCGATGAGTTCTGGTGGCAGGTGGTCCACGTCCAGTCACTGGGCAGCTCAGTCCTCTTCATGCAGATTAACATCACCCTTAATGCCGCAGATGCCAGGGGTCTTGCTGAGGGGCCCCACACGCCTGTCCAGAGGGGAGCATTCCATGGAGGAGAAACCAGGCTCCCTGGGCAGCAACTGTCAATGGCTTTCTCCATGCACCGAAGTCCCCCGACCCCCTGGATGTCAGATGGGAGCTCAGGGGTGGAAATTCCTTTGATGTCAGATGGGAGCTCTGGGGTGGGAGCCCCGTGGCTGTGGGGTGGGGGCTGTGGGATGGGAGCCCCCTGGCTGTGGGGTGGGAGCTCTGGGATGGGAGCCCCCTGGCTGTGGGGAAGGAGCTGTGGGATGGGAGCCCCCTGGCTGTGGGGTGGGAGCTCTGGGATGGGAGCCCCCTGGCTGTGGGGTGGGAGCTCTGGGATGGGAGCCCCCTGGCTGTGGGGTGGGAGCTCTGGGATGGGAGCCCCCTGGCTGTGGGGAAGGAGCTGTGGAATGGGAGCCCCCTGGCTGTGGGGTGGGAGCTCTGGGATGGGAGCCCCCTGGCTGTGGGGTGGGAGCTCTGGGATGGGAGCCCCCTGGCTGTGGGGTGGGAGCTGTGGGATGGGAGCCCCCTGGCTGTGGGGTGGGAGCTCTGGGATGGGAGCCCCCTGGCTGTGGGGTGGGAGCTGTGGGATGGGAGCCCCCTGGCTGTGGGGTGGGAGCTCTGGGATGGGAGCCCCCTGGCTGTGGGGTGGGAGCTGTGGGATGGGAGCCCCCTGGCTGTGGGGTGGGAGCTCTGGGATGGGAGCCCCCTGGCTGTGGGGTGGGAGCTGTGGGATGGGAGCCCCCTGGCTGTGGGGTGGGAGCTGTGGGATGGGAGCCCCCTGGCTGTGGGGTGGGAGCTCTGGGATGGGAGCCCCCTGGCTGTGGGGTGGGAGCTCTGGGATGGGAGCCCCCTGGCTGTGGGGTGGGAGCTGTGGGATGGGAGCCCCCTGGCTGTGGGGTGGGAGCTGTGGGTGGAGCCCCCTGGCTGTGGGGTGGGAGCTCTGGGATGGGAGCCCCCTGGCTGTGGGGTGGGAGCTCTGGGATGGGAGCCCCTGGCTGTGGGGTGGGAGCTCTGGGATGGGAGCCCCCTGGCTGTGGGGTGGGAGCTCTGGGATGGGAGCCCCCTGGCTGTGGGGTGGGAGCTCTGGGATGGGAGCCCCCTGGCTGTGGGGTGGGAGCTCTGGGATAGGAGCCCCCTGGCTGTGGGGTGGGAGCTGTGGGATGGGAGCCCCCTGGCTGTGGGGTGGGAGCTGTGGGATGGGAGCCCCCTGGCTGTGGGGTGGGAGCTCTGGGATGGGAGCCCCCTGGCTGTGGGGTGGGAGCTCTGGGATGGGAGCCCCCTGGCTGTGGGGTGGGAGCTCTGGGATGGGAGCCCCCTGGCTGTGGGGTGGGAGCTCTGGGATGGGAGCCCCCTGGCTGTGGGGTGGGAGCTCTGGGATGGGAGCCCCCTGGCTGTCCTTGGCTGGGCTCCCCCAGCTCCCTGCCTGCTCGCCCAGGCTGCCTGTGAACAAAGGGATGCTGAGCAGGAGGTGGCAAGCCAGGCTGGTTCCCAGCAGCAGAGCAGCCATGGTGTCCCTCCTTGTCTCCTGGCATAGAGCAGCCCTCAGTGGCCCGCGGTGCTCCCCTCCCCCGCTCCTCCTGGCTGGCTGCCGGTAGCTACCATCTAGTCGGCGCTCGGTCCCCTCACAGGCCGCCTCCCCGGGCTCAGCATGTCCCCCTCACCCTCCCCGAACTCAGCACCAACATGGCTCCCGGCAAGCCGAATGGTCCGCTCCACCTCGTCTCCCTCCCTCCCCCCTTCGAAACGAGCTGCAGATGGTTCCTTCCCTCCCGCGCGCATGCGCCCGGCGCCCCTCTGAGTCGGGAACAATGGGGGCCGGCGCCATGTTTACTGCTGGCAAGGACAGGATTGGGCTGAGCTGACCGAGGTGCTGAAACCGCCGTGACAGGAGGAGAGGCCGGGCTGAGCCACAGCGAGGAGGGGGGGGGGGGGGGGGACACACGGGCCTGCTCTGCACCCCCCCCCCTTACACAATGACCCGCCAGGAGCATGAAGGGTTAAAAGATGGGGGGGGATAAATCACCCAGCGCAGAAATGTGTGAAAAATTAACCCCTTGATTAACGGATCCTCCAAAAAATCCCCATTTCAGAGAAATAATGAATAAAACAGGAAATTACATCATATCGATTCATTTCATCCTCACATCCAGTCAAAACCAGCAAATTAGTCAATAGTTTCCATTGACCGGTACACGGGACCCCCCAACCGCGGCCCAGCCAGGACCCCCCAACCGCGGCCCAGCCAGGACCCCCCAACCACGGCCAGGACCCCCCAACCACGGCCAGGACCCCCCAACCGCAGCCCAGCCCCCCCAATCACGGCCAGGACCCCCAACCGCAGCCCAGTCCCCCCAACCGCGGCCCAGCCAGGACCCCCAACCGCAGCCCAGCCCCCCCAACCGCGGCCCAGACAGGACCCCCCAACCACGGCCCAGCCAGGACCCCCCAACCGTGGCCAGGACCCCCCCCGCGGCCCAGCCAGGACCCCCAACCGCGGCCCAGCCCCCCAACCACGGCCCAGCCAGGACCCCCCAACCGCGGCCCAGCCAGAACCCCCCAACCACGGCCCAGCCCCCCAACCACGGCCCAGCCAGGACCCCCCACCGCGGCCCAGCCCCCCCAACCACGGCCCAGCCAGGACCCCCCAACCGCGGCCCAGCCAGGACCCCCCAACCACGGCCCAGCCAGGACCCCCAACCGCGGCCCAGCCCCCCCAAACGCGGCCCAGCCCCCCCAACCACGGCCAGGACCCCCCACCGCGGCCCAGCCAGGACCCCCCAACCGCGGCCCAGCCAGGACCCCCAACGCAGCCCAGCCAGGACCCCCAACCGTGGCCAGGACCCCCCAACCGCGGCCCAGCCAGGACCCCCAACCGCGGCCCAGCCCCCCCAACCACGGCCCAGCCAGGACCCCCCAACCGCGGCCCAGCCAGAACCCCCCACCACGGCCCAGCCCCCCCAACCACGGCCCAGCCAGGACCCCCCAACCGCGGCCACAGCCCCCCCAACCACGGCCCAGCCAGGACCCCCCAACCGCGGCCCAGCCAGGACCCCCCAACCACGGCCCAGCCAGGACCCCACGCGGCCCCCCCCAAACGCGGCCCAGCCCCCCAACCACGGCCAGGACCCCCCAACCGCGGCCCAGCCAGGACCCCCAACCGCGGCCCAGCCAGGACCCCCAACCGCAGCCCAGCCAGGACCCCCAACCGTGGCCCAGCCAGGACCCCCAACCGCGGCCAGCCAGGACCCCCCAACTGCGGCCAGGACCCCCCAACCGCGGCCCAGCCAGGACCCCCCAACTGCGGCCAGGACCCCCCAACCACGGCCCAGCCAGGACCCCCAACCGCGGCCCAGCCCCCCCAAACGCGGCCCAGCTCCCCAAACCACGGCCAGCCAGGACCCACCAACCGCGGCCCAGCCAGGACCCCCCAACCACGGCCCAGCCAGGACCCCCCAACCGCGGCCCAGCCCCCCCAAACGCGGCCCAGCCCCCCCAACCACGGCCAGGACCCCCCAACCGCGCCCAGCCAGGACCCCCCAACCGCGGCCCAGCCAGGACCCCCAACCGCGGCCCAGCCAGGACCCCCAACTGCGGCCAGGACCCCCCAACCGCGGCCCAGCCAGGACCCCCCAACCGCGACCCAGCCAGGACCCAACTGCGGCCAGGACCCCCCAACTGCGGCCCAGCCAGGACCCACCAACCGCGGCCCAGCCAGGACCCCCCAACCGCGGCCCAGCCAGGACCCCCAACCGCGGCCCAGCCAGGACCCCCCAACCGCGGCCCAGCCCCCCAACCACAGCCCAGCCAGGACCCCCAACTGCGGCCCAGCCCCCCCAACCGCAGCCAGGACCCCCAACTGCGGCCAGGACCCCCAACTGCGGCCCAGCACCCCAACCACGGCCGGGACCCCCCAACCGCGGCCCAACCAGGACCCCGCCCATCGTGGCCCTGCCAGGACCCCCCAACCAAGGCCCATCCAGGACCCCGCCCATCGTGGCCCTGCCAGGACCCCCCCCCCCAACTGTGACCCAGCCAGCCGCCACGTTTTATGGAAAGGAGGGGCCCCGACCTCACTGAACCAGATATTCTTACTGATGTAGCGCCGGGCACCAGGTGCCATGTGATGCCACGGGCCGTGTACCACTATGGATAAGCGCCAGGGGGCGGGCAGGACCGGCTCCTCTTGGATATATTGAATTCCAGGATATAAAGTGTCTGACGCTCGGTCATAGAGCGGGAATGAGGGTGGCATGTACCAGTGATGCCACGTCCTGTGCCCGGCCCTGTACCCCTTACATATGGGTAAGTCCCCGGGCAGGAAGGGAGCGGCTCCTCTGGGCACACATGGTATTTCATGATATAAAGCGTTCAATGGCGCGCGCTCCATTATAGAGCAGTATAATCTATACTATACAATGCTGGGGCCTGTGCCCAGGGGCAGTATAACCTCATACCAACACCGGGGCCTGTGCCCAGGGGCAGTATAACCTCATACAACACCGGGGCCTGTGCCCAGGGGCAGTATAACCTCATCCAACACCGGGGCCTGTGCCAGGGGCAGTATAACCTCATACAACACCGGGGCCTGTGCCATGGGGCAGTATAACCTCATACAACACCGGGACCTGTGCCATGGGGCAGTATAACCTCATCCAACACCGGGGCCTGTGCCATGGGGCAGTATAACCTCATCCAACACCGGGGCCTGTGCCATGGGGCAGTATAACCTCATACAACACCGGGGCCTGTGCCATGGGGCAGTATAACCTCATACAACCGGGACCTGTGCCATGGGGCAGTATAAACCTCATACAACACCGGGGCCTGTGCCAAGGGCCGTATAACCTCATACAACACCGGGGCCTGTGCCATGGGGCAGTATAACCTCATACAACACCGGGGCCTGTGCCAAGGGCAGTATAACCTCATCCAACACCGGGGCCTGTGCCATGGGGCAGTATAACCTCATACAACACCGGGGCCTGTGCCCAGGGGCAGTATAACCTCATCCAACACCGGGACCTGTGCCATGGGGCAGTATAACCTCATACAACACCGGGGCCTGTGCCCAAGGGCCGTATAACCTCATACAACACGGGGCCTGTGCCAAGGGCAGTATAACCTCAAACAACACCGGGACCTGTGCCCAAGGGCCGTATAACCTCATCCAACACCGGGGCCTCTGCCATGGGCAGTATAACCTCATACAACACCGGGGCCTGTGCCAGGGGCAGTATAACCTCATACAACACCGGGGCCTGTGCCATGGGGCAGTATAACCTCATACAACACCGGGGCCTGTGCCCAAGGGCCGTATAACCTCATACAACACCGGGACCTGTGCCATGGGGCAGTATAACCTCATAACAACACCGGGCCTGTGCCCAGAGGCCGTATAACCTCATACAACACCGGGGCCTGTGCCCAGGGGCAGTATAACCTCAAACAACACCGGGGCCTGTGCCAGAGGCAGTATAACCTCATCAACACCGGGACCTGTGCCATGGGCAGTATAACCTCATACAACACCGGGGCCTGTGCCCAGGGGCAGTATAACCTCATACAACACCGGGACCTGTGCCATGGGGCAGTATAACCTCATACAACACCGGGGCCTGTGCCCAGGGGCCGTATAACCTCATACAACACCGGGGCCTGTGCCATGGGGCAGTATAACCTCATACAACACCGGGGCCTGTGCCATGGGGCAGTATAACCTCATACAACACCGGGGCCTGTGCCATGGGGCAGTATAACCTCATACAACACCGGGCCTGTGCCATGGGGCAGTATAACCTCATCCAACACCGGGGCCTGTGCCATGGGGCAGTATAACCTCATACAACACCGGGGCCTGTGCCCAAGGGCCGTATAACCTCATACAACACCGGGGCCTCTGCCCAAGGGCAGTATAACCTCAAACAACACCGGGACCTGTGCCATGGGGCAGTATAACCTCATCCAACACCGGGGCCTGTGCCATGGGGCAGTATAACCTCATACAACACCGGGGCCTGTGCCCAGGGGCAGTATAACCTCATACAACACCGGGACCTGTGCCATGGGGCAGTATAACCTCATACAACACCGGGGCCTGTGCCCAAGGGCCGTATAACCTCATACAACACCGGGGCCTGTGCCCAAGGGCAGTATAACCTCAAACAACACCGGGGCCTGTGCCCAGAGGCAGTATAAACCTCATCCAACACCGGGGCCTGTGCCCAGGGGCAGTATAACCTCATCCAACACCGGGGCCTGTGCCATGGGGCAGTATAACCTCATACAACACCGGGACCTGTGCCATGGGGCAGTATAACCTCATACAACACCGGGGCCTGTGCCCAGGGGCAGTATAACCTCATCCAACACCGGGGCCTGTGCCATGGGGCAGTATAACCTCATACAACACCGGGGCCTGTGCCCAGGGGCAGTATAACCTCATACAACACCGGGACCTGTGCCATGGGGCAGTATAACCTCATACAACACCGGGGCCTGTGCCCAAGGGCCGTATAACCTCATACAACACCGGGGCCTGTGCCCAAGGGCAGTATAACCTCAAACAACACCGGGGCCTGTGCCCAGAGGCAGTATAAACCTCATCCAACACCGGGGCCTGTGCCCAGGGGCAGTATAACCTCATCCAACACCGGGGCCTGTGCCATGGGGCAGTATAACCTCATACAACACCGGGACCTGTGCCATGGGGCAGTATAACCTCATACAACACCGGGGCCTGTGCCCAGGGGCAGTATAACCTCATACAACACCGGGACCTGTGCCATGGGGCAGTATAACCTCATACAACACCGGGGCCTGTGCCCAAGGGCCGTATAACCTCATACAACACCGGGGCCTGTGCCCAAGGGCAGTATAACCTCAAACAACACCGGGGCCTGTGCCCAGAGGCCGTATAACCTCATACAACACCGGGGCCTGTGCCCAGAGGCCGTATAACCTCATACAACACCGGGGCCTGTGCCCAGAGGCCGTATAACCTCATACAACACCGGGGCCTGTGCCCAGGGGCCGTATAACCTCTATAGGATGCCAGGGGCAGGTGGCTGGGTTCTGCTCGTCCTCCTTATTTTCGGTTTATAATATTAAAGCACATGCTCGGGGATTATTAACCATTTGTGGAGGCTCTATGCGGGATGCCACGCGGGCAGCGGGCGCCCCTGTTCACCCCTTGGTGATGGAGGCTCTATGCGGGATGCCACGCGGGCAGCGGGCACCCCTGTTCACCCCTTGGTGATGGAGGCTCTATGCAGGATGCGACGCGGGCAGCGGGCGCCCTGTTCACCCCTTGGTGATGGAGGCACTATGCGTGATGCCACGCGGGCAGCGGGCGCCCTGTTCACCCCTTGGTGATGGAGGCTCTATGCGTGATGCCACGCGGGCAGCGGGCGCCCTGTTCACCTCTTGGTGATGGAGGCTCTATGCGGGATGCCACGCGGGCAGCGGGCGCCCTGTTCACCCCTTGGTGATGGAGGCTCTATGCAGGATGCCACGCGGGCAGCGGGCGCCCTGTTCACCTCTTGGTGATGGAGGCTCTATGCGTGATGCCACGCTGGCAGCGGGCGCCCTGTTCACCTCTTGGTGATGGAGGCTCTGGATTCTCGGGGGATAATATGTATTCCGGGCATTAAACGAGATGCTCATTGATGACAATGGACCAGCCCAGCCCCCCCCTCCCCCGTCAGAGGAATGGCTGACGCCAGCTCTCATCTGGCTAATGAGCGGCTGCGGCCACATTTACTCGGCGCGGCGCGAGGGTCCCGGCCCCATTGTCCCTAATACGAGAACGTGGCGGAGACGCCCTCCTCCGCTCCCATGAATGGCTGCCTGTGATCTCATTGTCTGGCTCGCGTCTTCAATTCCTGGAGGTCCCTCCCACCGCAAACCACCCGGCACCGCAAACCACCCGGCCCGCGCTCCAGCCGACAGTCACGCGTTTCCAGTAACCGGTCCCCCCCCCTCCCAGCCTGGTGTATCATAAAGCCTGAAGTCAGCGCGTGCCACCGCGTCCCCCCCCCCCCCCCAATCACAGGAAGCTACAGGAACAGGCGTTTCACGGAAAGCAAAACCATCACTGTCTTAGAGCACAGGGCTCACAGACAGACAGACGGACGGACACACTGACAGTGCATGAAAAGACAGAGCGGTACAGACAGAAGGCAGGACAGACGGTATAACACAGGCAGACAGGTGGAAGGACAGTCTGTCCTGCCATCCATTAATATCACCGTGTGTCTGTATCGCCGTCTGTCCTGCTATCCATTAATATTTATGTAGTTAGTATTTCCCAGGACGGACACATTGAGATTCTCTGGTTTCCCAGGACGGACACATTGAGATTCTCTGGTTTCCCAGGACGGACACATTGAGATTCTCTGGTTTCCCAGGACGGACACATTGAGATTCTCTGGTTTCCCAGGACGGACACATTGAGATTCTCTGGTTTCCCAGGACGGACACATTGAGATTCTCTGGTTTCCCAGGACGGACACATTGAGATTCTCTGGTTTCCCAGGACGGACACATTGAGAATTCTCTGGTTCCCAGGCGGACACATTGAGAAATTCTCTGTTCCCCAGGACGGACACATTTAGATTCTCTGGTTCCCAGGACGGACACATTGAGATTCTCTGGTTTCAGTTGTTCTGGATTAAAAAACATTGAATTGTTACAGAAACACAAAGTAATAAAATGCAAGAGATTAAAAACACAAACATACAGAATAACCCAGAAAATAAATACGGTATATAGCAAATATAGTCACTGTGTTACATGTTTACAGGTGCATTCTGTATATAGTCACTGTGTTACATGTTTACAGGTGCATTCTGTATATAGTCACTGTGTTACATGTTTACAGGCACATTCTGTATATAGTCACTGTGTTACATGTTTACAGGTGCATTCTGTATATAGTCAGTGTTACATGTTTACAGGTGTATTCTGTATATAGTCACTGTTACATGTTTACAGGCACATTCTGTATATAGTCACTGTTACATGTTTACAGGTGCATTCTGTATATAGTCACTGTGTTACATGTTTACAGGCGCATTCTGTATATAGTCACTGTGTTACAGGCGCATTCTGTATATAGTCACTGTGTTACAGGTTTACAGGTGCATTCTGTATATAGTCACTGTGTTACATGTTTACAGGTGCATTCTGTATATAGTCACTGTGTTACATGTTTACATGTGCATTCTGTATATAGTCACTGTGTTACATGTTCACGGGTGCATTCTGTATATAGTCACTATGTTACATGTTTACAGGCACATTCTGTATATAGTCAGTGTTACATGTTTACAGGAGCATTCTGTATATAGTCACTGTTACATGTTTACAGGCGCATTCTGTATATAGTCACTGTGTTACATGTTTACAGGTGCATTCTGTATATAGTCAGTGTTACATGTTTACAGGTGTATTCTGTATATAGTCACTGTGTTACATGTTTACAGGCACATTCTGTATATAGTCACTGTGTTACATGTTTACAGGTGCATTCTGTATATAGTCAGTGTTACATGTTTACAGGTGTATTCTGTATATAGTCACTGTTACATGTTTACAGGCACATTCTGTATATAGTCACTGTTACATGTTTACAGGTGCATTCTGTATATAGTCACTGTGTTACATGTTTACAGGCGCATTCTGTATATAGTCACTGTGTTACAGGCGCATTCTGTATATAGTCACTGTGTTACAGGTTTACAGGTGCATTCTGTATATAGTCACTGTGTTACATGTTTACAGGTGCATTCTGTATATAGTCACTGTGTTACATGTTTACATGTGCATTCTGTATATAGTCACTGTGTTACATGTTCACGGGTGCATTCTGTATATAGTCACTATGTTACATGTTTACAGGCACATTCTGTATATAGTCAGTGTTACATGTTTACAGGAGCATTCTGTATATAGTCACTGTTACATGTTTACAGGCGCATTCTGTATATAGTCACTGTGTTACATGTTTACAGGTGCATTCTGTATATAGTCACTGTTACATGTTTACAGGTGCATTCTGTATATAGTCACTGTTACATGTTTACAGGCGCATTCTGTATATAGTCACTGTTACATGTTTACAGGCGCATTCTGTATGTAGTCACTGTGTTACATGTTTACAGGTGCATTCTGTATATAGTCACTGTTACATGTTTACAGGCGCATTCTGTATATAGTCACTGTGTTACATGTTTACAGGCGCATTCTGTATATAGTCACTGTTACATGTTTACAGGCGCATTCTGTATATAGTCACTGTGTTACATGTTTACAGGCGCATTCTGTATATAGTCACTGTGTTACATGTTTACAGGTGCATTCTGTATATAGTCACTGTTACATGTTTACAGGTGCATTCTGTATATAGTCAGTGTTACATGTTTACAGGTGTATTCTGTATATAGTCACTGTTACATGTTTACAGGCGCATTCTGTATATAGTCACTGTGTTACATGTTTACAGGCGCGTTCTGTATATAGTCACTGTGTTACATGTTTACAGGCGCGTTCTGTATATAGTCACTGTGTTACATGTTTACAGGCGCGTTCTGTATATAGTCACTGTGTTACATGTTTACAGGCGCGTTCTGTATATAGTCACCGTGTTACATGTTTACAGGCGCGTTCTGTATATAGTCACCGTGTTACATGTTTACAGGCGCGTTCTGTATATAGTCACCGTGTTACATGTTACAGGCGCGTTCTGTATATAGTCACCGTGTTACATGTTTACAGGCGCGTTCTGTATATAGTCACCGTGTTACATGTTTACAGGCGCGTTCTGTATATAGTCACCGTGTTACATGTTTACAGGTGCGTTCTGTATATAGTCACCGTGTTACATGTTTACAGGCGCATTCTGTATATAGTCACTGTGTTACATGTTTACAGGTGCATTCTGTATATAGTCACCGTGTTACATGTTTACAGGAGCATTCTGTATATAGTCACCGTGTTACATGTTTACAGGAGCATTCTGTATATAGTCACCGTGTTACATGTTTACAGGTGCATTCTGTATATAGTCACTATGTTTACAGGCACCTTCTGTATATAGTAACTGTGTTACAGGTTTACAGGCGCATTCTGTATATAGTCACCGTGTTACATGTTTACAGGCGCGTTCTGTATATAGTCACCGTGTTACATGTTTTACGGGCGCATTCTGTATATAGTCACCGTGTTACATGTTTACAGGTGCGTTCTGTATATAGTCACCGTGTTACATGTTTACAGGTGCGTTCTGTATATAGTCACCGTGTTACATGTTTACAGGTGCGTTCTGTATATAGTCACCGTGTTACATGTTTACAGGAGCACTCTGTATATAGTCACCGTGTTACATGTTTACAGGAGCATTCTGTATATAGTCACCGTGTTACATGTTTACAGGTGCGTTCTGTATATAGTCACTGTGTTACATGTTTACAGGAGCATTCTGTATATAGTCACTGTGTTACATGTTTACAGGAGCATTCTGTATATAGTCACTGTGTTACATGTTTACAGGCGCATTCTGTATATAGTCACTGTGTTACAGGTGCATTCTGTATATAGTCACTGTGTTACATGTTTACAGGCACATTCTGTATATAGTCACTGTTACAGGTTTACAGGCGCATTCTGTATATAGTCACTATGATACAGGTTTACAGGTGCATTCTGTATATAGTCACAGGTTTACAGGTGCATTCTGTATATAGTCACTGTGTTACAGGTTTACAGGCGCATTCTGGATATAGTCAGTTTTTTACATTTTCACAGGCGCATTCTGGATATAGTCACTGTGTTACAGGCACATTCTGTATATAGTCACTATGTTTACAGGCGCATTCTGTATATAGTCACTATATACAGAATGTGCCTGTAACACAGTCACTATGATACATGTTTACAGGTGCATTCTGTATATAGTCACTATGATACAGGTTTACAGGTATTCTGTATATAGTCACTGGTTTACAGGTGCATTCTGTATATAGTTAGTGTTACAGGTTTACAGGAGCATTCTGTATATAGTCAGTGTTACAGGTGCATTCTGTATAGTCACTGTTACAGGTGCATTCTGTATATAGTCACTGTTACAGGTGCATTCTGTATATAGTCACTATGATACATGTTTACAGGTGCGTTCTGTAGTCACTGTTACATGTTTACAGGCACATTCTGTATATAGTCACTATGATACAGGTTTACAGGTGCATTCTGTATATAGTCACTGGTTTACAGGTGCATTCTGTATATAGTCACTGTGTTACAGGTTTACAGGCACATTCTGTATATAGTCACTGTTACAGGTTTACAGGCACATTCTGTATATAGTCACTGTTACATGTTAACAGGTGCATTCTGTATATAGTCACTGTGTTACAAGTTTACAGGCGCAATCTGTATATAGTCACTATGTTACAGGTTTACAGGTGCATTCTGTATAGTCAGTGTTACAGTATAGTCACTATGATACAGGTTTACAGGTACATTCTGTATATAGTCACTGGTTTACAGGTGCATTCTGTATATAGTCACTGTGTTACAGGTTTACAGGCACATTCTGTATATAGTCACTGTTACATGTTAACAGGTGCATTCTGTATATAGTCACTGTGTTACAGGTTTACAGGCGCAATCTGTATATAGTCAGTGTTACAGGTGCATTCTGTATAGTCACTGTTACAGGTGCATTCTGTATATAGTCACTATGATACATGTTTACAGGTGCGTTCTGTAGTCACTGTTACAGGTTTACAGGCACATTCTGTATATAGTCACTATGATACAGGTTTACAGGTGCATTCTGTATATAGTCACTGTTACAGGTGCATTCTGTATAGTCAGTGTTACAGGTTTACACGAGCATTCTGTATATAGTCAGTGTTACAGGTGCTTTCTGTAGATAGTCACTGTTACAGGTTTACAGGCACATTCTGTATGTAGTCACTGTGTTACAGGTGCATACTGTATATAGTCACTGTGTTACAGGTTTACAGGAGCATTCTGTATATAGTCACTGTTACAGGTTTACAGGTGCATTTTGTATTGAGGGATTTAATAGGGAGCTCGAGTGACTTTCGACTGGGGGAAGATTTGACGGTGTCTGGGAGGTTATTCCATAATTGCGGTGCGCTGTAGGAAAATGAGGATCGAGCCACTTTCTTTTTGTATTGTGGTATTGCAAGTAAGATGCAGGTCCTGGATCGGAGGTTATAGGATGAGGGAAGCAGCCTATTCAGGTAGGGTGGCAGCTTCCCAGAAAAGCTCTTAAACACCAGGTTGGAAAGGTGAAGAGTGCGTCTAGATTCCAGCGACTGCCAGTTTAGCTCTTTTAACATGTCACAGTGGTGGGTCATGTAGTTACATTGTATAACTCACTCTGCCGCTTTGTGCTACAATGTAGTAAGTTTATGAAGGTGCGTTTGTGGGGCGACTGCATACACTACATCTCCGTATCACTGTGTCTGTATCGCACTGAGATTCCAGCGATTCGTCTCATTTTTCCTCCGTTCTGCGGCTGGACGCTTTAATGGGGAAAACACGAGGAGCGAGACTCCGAGTGCAGTGTAAACTGCCAGTGCCGGTAAAGCCACGCTTTCCACGCCATATCTCCGGCGCTGCCAATTCCAGGATTACCGAAGTAAACAGCGACTCGGACCCTGAAATCACCGAGCAGCACAGGAGGGGTCTGATTTCAACTGAGCCTGCAGTAGAAACTTCAGCCCTCCAGATGTTTTGGGACTACATCACAGAAAAGTGCCGCAGCCCAACACAGTGGGAGCTGGAGCCTCCGCGAAGTCTGGCCAACACTGATGCCCCCAAACTGCATACAGGAAAAAGATGGTTGGACTTCAAGCAGAGAGCGTTCAATGTGCAAAAAATGGTTTATTCAGGCAAAGCAGCCCCACATGTATAATCAAGGACGTTTGGGCCTGGTGGCCTTAATCAGATATACAATTAAGAAACTAGTCTGTATACCTCAATTCCAAATAGTGAAGCCATACTAGAAGCCTTAGACATTCTTCTACAGATGGACATTATACTCAAGTTGGTGAGACTAATTCTCCATAATTATTTTTTTTCCTATTTTACTGTCTATAAACAAGTACGGGGCATGTCTATGGGGTCTAACATGGCTCCGGCCTATGCTAACCTATATAGGGACACCTTTGAGAACCATCACATTTAAAAACACATCGTATGTTTAAAGAGAGTTTATCCACACATGGAGATTTGACGATGTATTTGGTATCTGGACAATGAGGAAGATTGAGACTTTCTTTAAATGAAATTAATATAGTAAAGCCCCAGATTTTTTGCACATTGAACGCTCTCCGCTTGAAGTCCAGTCGTCTTTTTCCTGTTTGTTTTGGGACTACATGTCCCATGAAGTTCTGCTAACTTCGTTTCTCAAACCTCTCAGGACCCTCAACCAGGCCAGATTTTGCAGATCACCTTGGGGAAATACAGACTGAATCCTGCAATCACTGAGCAGCAAATCATATCCCCTGTGCTGGGCTTAAGATATCTGGAAAAAGTGGCGTGTGTCAGCGGGTCCTGAGGACAGGTTTGGGAAACACTGTGCTAATCTAATCAATGAGTGGCTGAGCATCATGGGAGATGTGTTTCCAAAACGTCTGGAGGGTTAAGGTTGCCGACCCCGGCCTTTGGCTAATGGTTTGATTCGGAATTAGCGGCTTCTGTACTTTCTCATCTTGAGTCGCTTCACGAACTCACAGCCCACGTCAGCAACGGTGAACTGTGGCACCCCAGACGTTTGAGACTACATGTCCAATGATGCTTAGTGTTAAGGCTGGGTGAGCATCATGGGACATGTAGTTCAGAAACAGCTGGGGTGCTGAGGTTTGCCATCACTGGCTTTTGCTCCTAAATATACCTAGAAGCACTTACTGACCTCTGACCCCGGGCTGCGAGACCCTCTGCTCCCTCTGCCCATAAGCAGCAGGACACTAGGTATAAATAGTTCCCAGTGTTGTCCAGCGAGCTCGACTCCATGCAGGCCAGAAGTGTATCACAGCAGCAGTGTCACTGCCGGTATCTACAAGCAGCTCCTAAATATTCCAGCATGAGTCGTGCAGGGTGAACGAAGCCGGTAACGGGGCCTCTTAACCATTTGTGAGCTGCTATGGACAGCTGGGCTTGATTTCAGTGACTAGTAGGAATACCATTGGGTGCTGATACACGGAGTACCACACAGAGTAGGAATACATTGTGTGGTACTCCGTTTATCAGCGCCCAATGTATTCCTACTCCGTGTGGTACTAGATGTCCAAATGTATTCCTACTGTGTGGTACTCCGTGTATCAGCGCCCGGAGTAGGAATACGTTGGACATGGATACACGGAGTAGGAATACGTTGGACACGGATACGCGGAGTAGGAATACGTTGGACACGGATACGCGGAGTAGGAATACGTTGGACACGGATACGCGGAGTAGGAATACGTTGGACACGGATACGCGGAGTAGGAATACGTTGGACACGGATACGCGGAGTAGGAATACGTTGGACACGGATACGCGGAGTAGGAATACGTTGGACACGGATACGCGGAGTAGGAATACGTTGGACACGGATACGCGGAGTAGGAATACGTTGGACACGGATACGCGGAGTAGGAATACGTTGGACACGGATACGCGGAGTAGGAATACGTTGGACACGGATACGCGGAGTAGGAATACGTTGGACACGGATACGCGGAGTAGGAATACGTTGGACACGGATACGCGGAGTAGGAATACGTTGGACACGGATTAGAAGGAATTGTTGCAGCAGATCAGCAGTTTATTAGATACAGTATTTTAGGAGTTAAAAAAAGCAAGTGTTACATGTTAAACCTCTAACGGTCCATTCAATGACATCATCCCCAGCATCTGCTCCATCACTCGCACATTCACACAGTGTCATCCCGACACACACACAGTCACCTTTGCATCACTCTCACCTCTTGTCCGTCGCCCAGCAGATCCCTGCCCCACCCGCAGACCATTCCCAGCACACCAGACTCAAGTAGAACTACAATTCCCATGATGCTACCAAGACTGGCAAAGCACACCATAACAGCCGAGTGTCTGCCGTCAGGCCAGTCCTGTTTTAGAATATGGCTGTTTGGTGCAGACAGGACCCCCCCCCCCCCACACAAACAGCAGTGACTGCGTCGGGAAGCTGCAGATACAGAGGATTTAAAGAAGAATTGAAGGGTCAGAGCAGACGCCCCGACATTTATGGGGGGGTGTCACATTAAGACATACAGAATACAGGGCCGATGGATCCTCCCCCAAAATCACACACTGCCCTCATAATGTCGCACAAGGGTCCACGCGCAGATTCTGCTGCTTTAGTGATTTTCCCTAAACTGCAACATATAGGGTGACCCCCCCCCCCCGCGAAATGCAACAAGGTCAGAGGTCACTTAGCTTCCAGTCGGCACTGAGTATCGAGACGTGGATCAGATCTGAGGAATTGGGGGGGGGGGGCTGTGGGTGTAACGATGCAGGAACAAGGACATCCCTGATATTTTTCCATCGTACGGCTGGGAAAGCATCATGGGGGATGAAGGGGGGCTTAGAGAGAGCTGTCTGACCCCCCCCCCCGAGGTGCACGGTAGGATGGCGGCACGGTTGCCCTGTCAGTAGATGGGGGTTTGGTGTCAGTCCGGGTTTAGCCGCTTTTCGGGGTGAATTCAGGGAACTCCTTGTAGATCTCCTGCGCGATCATCTTGTCCATCTGGCAGTGCGGCTCGTCCTCCACCTCGGCCAGGATGCGCTGCAGGATGCCGTGTAGGTCCTGCTGGCGGTGCAGGTGCTGCAGGTAGTCGGAGGAGCGCATGATGGCGTGCATGAGCGACAGGTATTCCATCCTCAGCTGAAAGAGATACAGGGGTGAGCACTGAACCCCCAAAAAGCAGCGATGACCCCCCCCTCCCCGAAAACACACAAAGGCTCATTCACCAAGGTCTGACTTTGCCTCCAAGCTGCACGTAGCGGTGAATCGCACCCAATCCACCATGTCGGCACATTGCGATCATTTTCCACAAATACAGGAGAATTGACAGAAATATGGGGCACGTCGCCGCAAGCTGACGGCAACGAAATCGACCAATAGAAAACCGGCGATTCATCTATTCACAGAATTGCAGCGAAACGATTTCACGTCAGCGGCTTTAATGGAGTTTTAGATATTTTTTATGGATTTATTTTCCTCGTTAGGAGAACAGGAGACTTTCTCTTCCCTTCACCTGGGGAATTCACAGCTTTTTGCCGACAACCGGTAACTGCTTCAGCGACTCCATTTTCAGCAAAATACGGTGAATAATGAAATCACCGTATTTTCCATGAAAATCGCCAAATTGAGACGAAATGAAAAGCCGCAAAATTTTGTTGATTTTCTGAGCTTTGTGAACGAACCCCCAAAAAATTCTGCACATAAAAGAAATAGAAAGACCAGAGGAGGAAAGGGGGTAACCCTGAAAAATAACCAGGCACACACACATTAGCGCAGCACACCGGTATGTAGAGAGTAGTTAATGTGTATGTGCGTCTTGTCTTGTCCTTCCAGGACCTGTGGATCCTTTTATAGATTAAAAGTTCATCTTTAATGCGTGTTCGCTCGCCGGTTTGTGTTCGCTCGCCGGTTTGTGTTCGCTCGCCGGTTTGTGTTCGCTCGCCGGTTTGTGTTCGCTCGCCGGTTTGTGTTCGCTCGCCGGTTTGTGTTCGCTCGCCGGTTTGTGTTCGCTCGCCGGTTTGTGTTCGCTCGCCGGTTTGTGTTCGCTCGCCGGTTTGTGTTCGCTCGCCGGTTTGTGTTCGCTCGCCGGTTTGTGTTCGCTCGCCGGTTTGTGTTCGCTCGCCGGTTTGTGTTCGCTCGCCGGTTTGTGTTCGCTCGCCGGTTTGTGTTCGCTCGCCGGTTTGTGTTCGCTCGCCGGTTTGTGTTCGCTCGCCGGTTTGTGTTCGCTCGCCGGTTTGTGTTCGCTCGCCGGTTTGTGTTCGCTCGCCGGTTTGTGTTCGTCCTGCTGTCGCATGAAGGTTCCTCACACCACATTCACGATGTTTATTTTCTTCCTATTCTACACATTACCAAAAAGGCCATTTTAAAACATGGTGTCGCCCGCAGCCCCACCCCTTAATCTGCTCAGTGATATTTTCTAAGCCCCTCCCCATGCCCACATTCACTCCGCCCCCTCCAGAGGCTCACCTTGTCCCCAGGGGAAAGGTCGGCGATTTGCCGCACGATGATATCAATCAGGACCATCATGTCCGAGTGGTAGAAGAGGTTTGCGGTGTCCGCGCTGGCGAAGATGTCCTGCAGGATCTTCAGGATGGATTGCGGGGGCTGCGGTTGGTGCTTGAAGATGCAGACCGGATCATCTGGGGGACAGAAAGACATAACAGAAGGACCCGGGTGAGGTGGCAGCGGTGGGCAGACCCCGCGTGTGTCCTGGACATGGAGCGGGTGCTGGACACTCACCTCCTCTGTTCAGGAGCAGCAGCAGCTTCTCCGCAAAGACCTTGACGTTGGAGACCTTGCACAGGGACTTCATGATCACATTGTTTGCTGGGACTGAAAGCAACATGGACAGGGGGCTGGATGAATGGATCCCCGGGGATGGCTCACCCCCCCCCCCCCCAAAAAGAACATTCCTATATGGAGGACGTCGATCCCTTCCTGGGGAAATCTCAACACAAATATATTCATTATTAACCCCTTAAGGACTGAGCCTGGCTGCACACTGGGATTTTCCAGTCCTATACTCCGCACCCCCACATATTATATCGCGCTACACACAGCTTTAGGATTATAGATTTATCGTTAAATGCGAAATTCTGAAATAGAATGAAGAAGGGTAAAAAAATATATAATAATTCCGTTTTGAATATAAAGGATTTCTGCATCGAGAAAATAAGGAAAATATTCCCCGAAGCCCTGGATTCTTTACGTTTATACGTCACGTGTCGCTAGGGGTGTGTTACGGTGTTTAATGATAAAAGATCACATTTTGACCGGTTGCCATGGCGATCGCCTGCCAGGTAACCCCGCGGTTGGCTTTTGCTAATCTGCAGCTCAGCGCATGACGTTCTGTGTCAGGGTTCAGCAGACGAGGCCCTACATCTCCCAAGATGCTCAGACACTGATTAGGTTGGCTGAGCATCATGGGAGATGTAGTTAAAAACATCTGGAGGGCAGCCATGGTTGCTGACCCTGGTCTCTGCTGTCGCTGGGCGTTAAAGCGCTGCACTGTATGACGGCACAGAACTCAATCCCACCCCATCCCACCAGGTCCTGGATATGGAGGGAAGCAGAGAAAGGAGCAGACTGTGACCCCCCCCCCTCCGGCATCCGGCAACGCCACGAGCTCGCACCTTGTATGTGCAGGTTGAACGCCAGCAGCACGTTGATGAAGAGGTCCGGCAGCTGCTCCGTCACATCAGACGGCAAATCATTCTCGATCACATCCAGGAGGAACTGGACAAACACCGCGTTGAGATGCTCTGTGTGTAACGAGAGGCACAGGGCGGCCATTACAGTCAGCGCCAGAGAGCGAGAGCAAAAAGGAGCGCCAGAGAGCGAGAGCAATTGCTGACTCTGCCGGCTGGGTTTTCGGTGATGATGTGTCCACATTGCTGGGCCTGATCACAAGCCGGGTGTAGCAGTCAGAGTCGCCGAGGTCTGGATTTAGTTCCGTTTCTGCCAGGCTTGGGATCTCAATATCCGAGCGAGAGCAAAAAGGGGGCGCCAGAGAGCGAGAGCAAAAAAGGAGCGCCAGAGAGCGAGAGCAAAAAGGGGCGCCAGAGAGCGAGAGCAAAAAGGGGCGCCAGAGAGCGAGAGCAAAAAGGGGCGCCAGAGAGCGAGAGCAAAAAAGGGCGCCAGAGAGCGAGAGCAAAAAAGGGGCGCCAGAGAGCGAGAGCAAAAAAGGGGCGCCAGAGAGCGAGAGCAAAAAAGGGGCGCCAGAGAGGAGAGCAAAAAAGGGGCGCCAGAGAGGGAGAGCAAAAAAGGGGCGCCAGAGAGGGAGAGCAAAAAAGGGGCGCCAGAGAGGGAAAGCAAAAAAGGGGCGCCAGAGAGGGAAAGCAAAAAAGGGGCGCCAGAGAGGGAAAGCAAAAAAGGGGCGCCAGAGAGGGAAAGCAAAAAAGGGGCGCCAGAGAGGAAAGCAAAAAAGGGGCGCCAGAGAGGGAAAGCAAAAAAGGGGCGCCAGAGAGGGAAAGCAAAAAAGGGGCGCCAGAGAGGGAAAGCAAAAAAGGGGCGCCAGAGAGGGAAAGCAAAAAAGGGGCGCCAGAGAGCGAGAGCAAAAAGGAGCGCCAGAGAGCGAGAGCAAAAAAGGGGCGCCAGAGAGGGAAAGCAAAAAAGGAGCGCCAGAGAGGGAAAGCAAAAAGGGAGCGCCAGAGAGGGAAAGCAAAAAAGGGGCGCCAGAGAGGGAAAGCAAAAAAGGGGCGCCAGAGAGGGAAAGCAAAAAAGGGGCGCCAGAGAGGGAAAGCAAAAAAGGGGCGCCAGAGAGGGAAAGCAAAAAAGGGGCGCCAGAGAGCGAGAGCAAAAAGGAGCGCCAGAGAGCGAGAGCAAAAAAGGGGCGCCAGAGAGGGAAAGCAAAAAAGGAGCGCCAGAGAGGGAAAGCAAAAAAGGAGCGCCAGAGAGGGAAAGCAAAAAGGGAGCGCCAGAGAGGGAAAGCAAAAAGGGAGCGCCAGAGAGGGAAAGCAAAAAGGGAGCGCCAGAGAGGGAAAGCAAAAAAGGAGCGCCAGAGAGGGAAAGCCAAAAAGGGGCGAGAGCAAAAAAAGAGTGCCAGAGAGCGAGAGCAAAAAGGAGCACCAGAGAGCAAAAAGGAGCACCAGAGAGCAAAAAGGAGCACCAGAGAGCAAAAAGGAGCACCAGAGAGCAAAAAGGAGCGCCAGAGAGCAAAAAGGAGCGCCAGAGAGCAAAAAGGGGCACCAGAGAGCGAGAGCAAAAAGGAGCGAGAGCAAAAAGGGGCGCCAGAGCAAAAAGGGGCGCCAGAGAGGGCAAGCCAAAAAGGAGCGCCAGAGAGGGCAAGCAAAAAGGGGCGAGAGCAAAAAAAAAGTGCCAGAGAGCAAAAAGGAGCGCCAGAGAGCGAGAGCAAAAAGGAGCGCCAGAGAGCGAGAGCAAAAAGGAGCGCCAGAGAGCGAGAGCAAAAAGGCGCGCCAGAGAGCGAGAGCAAAAAGGAGCGCCAGAGAGCGAGAGCAAAAAGGAGCGCCAGAGAGCGAGAGCAAAAAGGAGCGCCAGAGAGCGAGAGCAAAAAGGAGCGCCAGAGAGCGAGAGCAAAGAGGAGCGCCAGAGAGCGAGAGCAAAAAGGAGCGCCAGAGAGCGAGAGCAAAAAGGAGCGCCAGAGAGCGAGAGCAAAAAGGAGCGCCAGAGAGCGAGAGCAAAAAGGAGCACCAGAGAGCGAGAGCAAAAAGGGGCACCAGAGAGCGAGAGCAAAAAAGGAGCGAGAGCAATCCCCCACATGGCTGGGCCTGATCACAAGCCGGGTGTAGCAGTTGAAGCCGCCGAGGTCTGGACTTGGTTCCGTTTCTGCCAGGCTTGGGATCTCAATATCCAGACACTATGGGGGGGGGGGGGGGCTTACCGTAATGGTGATAAGGAAGCGGCTCCCCCATGGAGAACATCATGGACAGGACCAGCGCGGAGTAACACATCTTCTGGTGCTCTGCAAAGACAAAACATTTAACCCCTGATATGAGGACGTTACGGCACGACGAACACCACGAGAGACACACCGGGGTAACGGCAGATCAAGCCATGACTGGATACTAAAACGATGCCGGGGTAACAGGGCGACGTCACAATCACTGAGGGCCGGGGTAACAGGGCGACTGCAGAAAGTCTGGATCTGTCAGGGTGTGGAAACACAGGAGGTGCCAGAAATAAAATGGCCGGAGCAGAGATTGATTCATGGAAACCTCCATGGTTAGAGCTGGCTGAGGATTGTGGGATACGCAATCCAGAACTTTAAGGAGGGGAATCTGTGTGTCCGATTAAGCCAGCTGTACACACACACACACACACACACACACACACACACCCTCCAAACACCTGTGCATGGGATGAATCTCCCCCCTCCGGCACAAAGTGATTTCGCGGGAATCGGATTTCCTGGCAAAGTGAGCGGCGTCGGGATGGATTAATTGGCGGGATTAGTGGTGGGATGTTTACACTCGGCGAATTCGCTCGTCTCGCTTTGTCCTATATAACCTTCACAGGAATCCACAGTGTCCCCCCCCCCCAAATCCTCAGCTTCAAAGTGCGCCGGGACGGAGATTTATGGAAAGTGACGCTGGCGGCTTATAGAAAACAAAAAAGCGTGAAGGATCGGCGTGAGGGACGCGGCAGCACATTCCCAGAGCCGGGAGGAGCGCAGCCCCGGCCCAGATTCAAGGTCACCGAGTATCCATACTCTGCGGGGACGGTTACAGCCGCGTGCGGCCCGTGATGAGAGGGAGCGGCCGGGCAGGAGCAGGACATTACAGGCCGGGGGGGGGGGGAGAGAGAGCAGACACCGCACACAGACGGGGGGGGGGGGGGGGCACCGTGCACCAGGTCAAACAAACGCACCAAGACAACCTATGACAGTCATCCTATCCAGGGCTGATTTAATGCTTTGCAGACGCAGGGACGTCTGCAATAGTGGGAGCGCAGCGTCACACGATGCCCAGGGTGCCACCAGCCAGCGTACAGCACTAGTATGTGCATGCAATACACCCCCCCCCCAGCTATTTAAACCACGTCATGTGCCCATTAAACGCATTTATTAGGGCCAGGACGCTATATTTTCATCAATGACATCATAGCATGTGTGCCCGGGCCCCCGCGACTCACAGAAATCCCGCAGGGCCGTGTATACGCGGCACAACGAAACACAGAGCACACGGCGAGCGGCCCCGAGGAATGAACAGATTGGGATACAGCGACCCTTAACTTTGTGCAGTTTATCAGAAAACGTGGCGCGCACACACACGAGAGCTTTGCCGCGGGCAGAAGAGCTTACACTTTAACAGCCGTTACCATAAGACTAAATGCTGTGGAATCATTTTTTGGGGTGTTTGTGCTTTTTGGATCGGGCTGAATACTGAATCCTCGCAGCTGCTGCAGCATAGTGGGAGTCTGAGCGCAGGCAGCTGGTGCCTCGCCCCGGCACGTCCCCGGATGATGAGGGCTGCATGGCCGCTCGTCGCATCCTATAATCGGTGTCTTCATAGCTGATCAATACCTTTTTATTTGTCGGGCTGTCCCGGGACACAGGTATTGCACGTATAATGATGTAATAAATGCCACCCTGGACACGATAAAAGGTTAAAAGTTGCCGGAGGCTGAGGGTGTGTGATTCGTGCGTCCCTGACGGCATTAATATTTATGATCAAACATCATTAAAAACAAGAGCGGCCGATCTGCGGGGAAGAGAGGGGGGGGAAAGAAAGAGAGAGGAGGGGGAAAGAAAGAGAGAGGAGGGGGGAAAGAAAGAGAGAGGAGGGGGGAAAGAAAGAGAGAGGAGGGGGGAAAGAAAGAGAGAGGAGGGGGGAAAGAAAGAGAGAGGGGGGAAAGAAAGAGAGAGGAGGGGGAAAGAAGAGAGAGGAGGGGGGAGAAAGAGAGAGGGGGAAAGAAAGAGAGGAGGGGGGAAAGAAAGAGAGAGGAGGGGGAAAGAAAGAGAGAGGAGGGGGGGAAAGAAAGAGGAGAGGAGGGGGGAAAGAAAGAGAGAGGAGGGGGAAAGAAAGAAGAGAGAGAGGGGGGAAGAAAGAGAGAGAGGAGGGGGGGAAAGAAAGAGAGAGGAGGGGGGAAAGAAAGAGAGAGAGGGGGAAAGAAAGAGAGAGGAGGGGGAAAGAAAGAGAGAGGAGGGGGGAAAGAAAGAGAGAGGAGGGGAAAGAAAGAGAGAGGAGGGGGGAAGAAAGAGAGGAGGGGGGAAAGAAAGAGAGGAGGGGGGAAAGAAAGAGAGGAGGGGGAAAGAAAGAGAGAGAGAGGGGGAAAGAAAGAGAGAGGAGGGGGGAAAGAAAGAGGAGGGGGGAAAGAAAGAGAGAGGAGGGGGGAAAGAAAGAGAGAGGAGGGGGGAAAGAAAGAAGAGGAGGGGGGAAAGAAAGAGAGAGGGGGGAAAGAAAGAGAGAGGAGGGGGAAAGAAAGAGAGGAGGGGGGAAAGAAAGAGAGAAGGAGGGGGGAAAGAAAGAGAGAGGAGGGGGGAAAGAAAGAGAGAGGAGGGGGAAAGAAAGAGAGAGGAGGGGGGAAAGAAAGGAGGGGGAAGAAAGAGAGAGGAGGGGGGAAAGAAAGAGAGAGGAGGGGGGAAAGAAAGAGAGAGGAGGGGGAAAGAAAGAGAGGAGGGGAAAGAAAGAGAGAGGAGGGGGGAAAGAAGAGAGAGGGGGGAAAGAAAGAGAGAGGAGGGGGGAAAGAAAGAGAGAGGAGGGGGGAAAGAAAGAGAGAGGAGGGGGAAAGAAAGAGAGGAGGGGGGAAAAAAGAGAGGAGGGGGGAAAGAAAGAGAGAGGAGGGGAAAGAAAGAGAGAGAGGGGGGAAAGAAAGAGAGAGGAGGGGGGAAAGAAAGAGAGAGGAGGGGGAAAGAAAGGAGAGGAGAGGGGGAAAGAAAGAGAGAGGGGGGAAAGAAAGAGAGAGAGGGGGGAAAGAAAGAGAGAGAGGGGGGAAAGAAAGAGCGAGAGGGGGGAAAGAAAGGGCGAGAGGGGGGAAAGAAAGGGCGAGAGGGGGGAAAGAAAGGGCGAGAGGGAGGAGGAAAGGGGCGAGGAGGAAAGGGGCGAGGAGGAAAGGGCGAGAGGGAGGAGGAAAGGGGCGAGGAGGAAAGGGGCGAGGAGGAAAGGGGCGAGGAGGAAAGGGGCGAGGAGGAAAGGGGCGAGGAGGAAAGGGGCGAGGAGGAAAGGGGCGAGGAGGAAAGGGGCGAGGAGGAAAGGGGCGAGGAGGAAAGGGGCGAGGAGAAAGGGGCGAGGAGGAAAGGGGCGAGGAGGAAAGGGGCGAGGAGGAAAGGGGCGAGGAGGAAAGGGGCGAGGAGGAAAGGGGCGAGTAATACCTGATGCAGGTAAACTAGATTCCCAATTTCACAGAATTTAATAAAAATTGTCATTTTTTATTGGCGTGGTTTGAATCACACTCCTTAACGAGCAGAGCGCGTCCTCCGGCAAAAAAAACAAGCGTTTCACGGGGAAATATTCTGCTGGGACTTGTTTTTTATCCGATTGAGAAGATGAACTCGCTCGCACTTTCAAACCACAACAAATACATTAACACACACACACACACACGCAAAAAAACGGGAAAAAGGGAAAGCGTACGACACATCGGCTTGTGGAGTGCAGGGAGATTGAAGAGAGTCTGCCAGTTTGAGCTCAAGAGCTGATAGTCGAGAAGGTGGAGAGCTGCAAGTAAAACGAGCCAACAAATAAGAGTGCAGAGCCTTCATATAAAATGCGCCAACAGTCGAGAAGATGCAGAGCCTTCATATAAAATGCGTCAACAGTCGAGAAGATGCAGAGCCTTCATATAAAATGCGCCAACAGTCGAGAAGATGCAGAGCCTAAATATAAAATGCGCCAACAGTCGAGAAGATGCAGCGCCAACAGTCGAGAAGATGCAGAGCCTTCATATAAAATGTGCCAACAGTCGAGAAGATGCAGAGCCTTCATATAAAATGTGCCAACAGTCGAGAAGATGCAGAGCCTTCATATAAAATGTGCCAACAGTCGAGAAGATGCAGAGCCTTCATATAAAATGTGCCAACAGTCGAGAAGATGCGCCTTCATATAAAATGCGCCAACAGTCGAGAAGATGCAGAGCCTTCATATAAAATGTGCCAACAGTCGAGAAGATGCAGAGCCTTCATATAAAATGCGCCAACAGTCGAGAAGATGCGCCTTCATATAAAATGCGCCAACAGTCGAGAAGATGCAGAGCCTTCATATAAAATGTGCCAACAGTCGAGAAGATGCGCCTTCATATAAAATGTGCCAACAGTCGAGAAGATGCGCCTTCATATAAAATGTGCCAACAGTCGAGAAGATGCAGAGCCTTCATATAAAATGCGCCAACAGTCGAGAAGATGCAGAGCCTTCATATAAAATGTGCCAACAGTCGAGAAGATGCAGCGCCTTCATATAAAATGCGCCAACAGTCGAGAAGATGCAGAGCCTTCATATAAAATGTGCCAACAGTCGAGAAGATGCAGAGCCTTCATATAAAATGTGCCAACAGTCGAGAAGATGCAGCGCCAACAGTCGAGAAGATGCAGCGCCTTCATGTAAAATGTGCCAACAGTCGAGAAGATGCAGAGCCTTCATATAAAATGTGCCAACAGTCGAGAAGATGCAGAGCCTTCATATAAAATGCGCCAACAGTCGAGAAGATGCAGCGCCAACAGTCGAGAAGATGCAGAGCCTTCATGTGAACCGAAAGAAACAACAAAATCTCCACATCTCAGGAGAAAAAAAAAAAAAAAGACACTAAAAGGTTGTTGGGTTAAAAATGGCCATTCCCCAGGTTTAACCCCCCCCCCCCCGTTCTGAGAAGCAGCTTTTTTTTTTTGGTGTAAAAAAAAAAAAAAAAAAAAAAAAGAATCTGAGCAGATTTCTATCAGAAAAGAAAAAGAATGCGTTTAATTGACGGCGCGTTTATTGCGGCTGCTCTTTACAATAAACCTTGAAGTCTTTCTGTGCGAGCGCCGCGAGTCAATAGAAATCACCGAAAGCGTGAGGCCGCCGCACAATGCACAGCACGCCGACGCACGCCTTAAATTAAAAGAGGGGAGGGAGGGATCTGATGCATCAGCACGGCGCCGCGCTAACCATCATGAAATCAGGAATAAAGCGCAGGAAAACATAACGTGAAACAGAAAAGCGCTTTGTTCCTGCCCACTATTACTGGCCGTGCACAGAGAACACGCGGCTTGGATCGGGGGGAATGTCGCAGCCTCCGTTTATTCGCTGTTTTGGGGGGGGGGTCAAGGCCCCATACCCCCAGGAGACATTAACTTTGCCCCATCGGTGGGTTTTAGGATTTGATGCCCGGCAAACAGACATGGCCACGCGCCGACAGGCCTGGCAAACAGACACGGCCGCCGACAGGGTCTGGAATAAAAAGCTCCTAATACGAAGATACAGAAAAACCTCTGGAAATCTCATTCAAATGTAAAAAGGGGATAAATTGAAATTGGGGATTTTTCTCCTTTTAATACTTTAGGCAGAATAGGGGGGTGTGTGGGGGGGGGGGGGGGACAAAGAACAGATGACCGGCTGAAAACATACAGTTTCCACAGCAAGCGTTTCTGGTTCCACTTTAACATTTAAGGAAAATTAAAAAAATTATAATTATATATAAATACACAGAAAATGCAAATAATTTTAAAAAAAAACCTGAAATAGAAAATTAAACTAAAAATATTTTTTTTTTAAAAAAAAAAAAATCTAAAAAAAAAAAAAAAAAAAAAAGGGGTGAGAATCCCCCTGCGTGCGAGAATCCCCCTGCGTGCGAGAATCCCCCTGCGTGCGAGAATCCCCCTGCGCTCCCATAGACAGAGGATAGTACAGAGATTAAGGGGAGAGGTGGGAACGTGGCCACACGTACCCTGTGTGTTGGTCTGCAGGTCCCGCGCCAGCTCCATGGGAAGGACTGAGTTGACCAGCGCAGAGATGATGGCGGCGTCCAGGTTGCACATGGCGCCGAAGCATTTCAGCAGGAGAAGCCGCAGCGGCACTCTGTGCTCCTGTCAGACAGACACAGGGACTGTAAACCAAACGGCATCGCCCTGTAACCTGGATATTCAAACTGGCGCAAGACCCACATTTAACCCTTTCACCAAAAGCACATGAACTCTAAAAACAAAAACTAACCAATAAAACCTCACATGCAAACCTTTTACTGCAGTCTGGTGCGCCTACCGGGGAGACACTAAATACACCAAGACCTCACTCCTGTCCCCCTGTGTTACTGTAAAGAAGCTGCAAGGAGCAGCCCCCCCCTCAAACTATCAAACTTTACTGCAACATTCCAGCAGCCAGGGATTTGTCAGAATACAGGGAGAGCTGTGGGGTCAGTCGCTGCTGTACAGGGATAAGATTCACGGGGTTATAATGAGTGTAAATCCCTGTACAGTACAGATACAAGGTGTTGCTGTAATTGCCATACACAGACATTATGCAGCACATACAGATACAAGGTGTTGCTGTAATTGCCATACACAGGCATTATGCAGCACATACAGATACAAGGTGTTGCTGTAATTGCCATACACAGGCATTATGCAGCACATACAGATACAAGGTGTTGCTGTAATTGCCATACACAGGCATTATGCAGCACATACAGATACAAGGTGTTGCTGTAATTGCCACACACAGGCATTATGCGGCACATACAGATACAAGGTGTTGCTGTAATTTTATCCCAGGACTCGGAGGTGAGTATTTTGACATCTCTTTCTTTACTTTATACCAGCAAAGGTTTAACAGTATGAAAACAAAAACTTCCAACAACAGGGGTAAACACGCCCACACCCTCTCCCAGTCTGTCCACTTAGTCCCGCCCAGAGACAGGCTCCTCTTTCTTTGCTGCTCTTCGAACAGATAAGTAGCTTTCATAATTTCTCCTGTAAATTTTATGTTTATTATGCTGAATTTATTTTAGTGTCTTCCAACTATCACACTCATTGTGTCTGGGGACGCCGCTACCCTCCGGTGTTAGCCGCGGGGGTCGGCGCTTCCCACTGGGCCCTACCGGGAGACCGACTAGGTCCCCGTGTCTGACCCGGCATTTGCACGCCTTTTTCAGACCCCGCTCGGACGACATCCACGTTCGTTCGGGGCAGTCTACCCAATTTCGCCTGCGTGCATTCCTCTCAGGTTTCGCGGGCTTCCCGCTCGTGGTACGTTTCCCCTAGCGACGGCGCTCAACCACGCCCACTTCCCTCGCGCTGGCCGCCATTTCCTGAAGTATGCAATCCCACAACGAGGTACGAATGTCGAGCTCCCAAAACCGCAGCATGTCTTGCTCTCCCTCCCGGGGCTCCGGGTCGGAGGAGTGTAGCTCGGCCAATAGGTCGGCGGCTCCTGAGGAGGAGATTAACCCTCCCTTGCCCAAAAAACATAAGAGATCGAGCTCTTCTACTAAATTTGCGGCCCTCGAGGCCTCCCTCCGCTCCTCCATTACTGAGTCCATGTCTGCGGCTGTAGCAGATATGCACTATACTTTTAGACGCTCCATGGAGGAAGCAGTCAACGCGCTCCAAGCGCCCCCCCCCCCAAGTAGCCTCACGCTCCGTGTTTTTGCCAGAGAATGTGCCCCAGGTCTCAGAACCTGCCCACCCCAGAGATCGATCTAAGGACGCCTCCCCTCAAAGGGTCTTGGACCCCCCAGCCTTAGGGCATAATGACCCCCATATCCCTCATCCACCTGGTGCTTATGGAGGGGCTGGCAACCCCATAAAATTGCCTTTACTGATTAGGGAGTCTGATTCTCGCAAGAGAGCCCCTGACCGCGGGGCATACAATGCGGCCGAGAATAAGAGACCCAAGGCGTCAGCCTGGAGTCTCGTCGCAAGAGGGACAAGTTCAGGGAACGGCGATCCTGAGGGCGATAACGGAGATGACTCCATAACACTATACACCCCGGTCCATGATGAGGACCTAATGGTGGAGCCACCCCCTATGCAGGTTGGGGATACGATATACGACCCAGCGGGAAATCCCAGGTTTAATCCCCGGGAGATTTCCCACCCGAGCTCTACCGCTTGGATCCCCCAACCCCATATTGAACGCTGGGTCGACAGCGTTATGCGCTGCCCTCTTGACAAGGGAACCCGTTTAAACCTGCGGGCGGAATGCCCTCGGCCCACCACTGCTGGCAAGACGTGTATCACCCCCGAGGTGGATGAAGCCTTCCAACAGTTTGTCGCCAACAAAGGTTGGTCGGCTAAGAAAGGCATAGACTTTGCCATTAAGACATGTCAGGACAAATTACTTGATACGGCTGGCCCCCTGGTGAAAGTCCTAGACATTGTGAATCATACCAAATTATCGGAGCTCCAACTAGACCCTCTGAGATTGAGGAATGGCTACAGCGCTCCCTCTGCTTGCTAGGAAACGCGAATGCTGCGCTAGCTTCGGAGCGTAGAAAGACTATCCTGCTAAAGATGGATACTAATCTGACCCACATGGCCGCTACAGATTTGGGGGCTAAAGCCGACGGCCAACTCTTCGGCGAACCATTTGCCAAAAAACTTAAACACCTACGTGGGGTCTTTCTCCATGCTGGATAAGGCCGAAGCCACGATGAAAAGGGTGTTCCCAGGACGGGTCTCACAGGGCCGGCAGAGACAGGGGTCGTTCTGCCGGCCGTGAGGGTTACCCCCGCTCCTTTGGCCCCGCCTTCAACTCCGCTCGATATGCGGCCGACAACTCCGGCTCCCGGTTCTTCCCATCCAGAGCCAGACCCTGGCGAGGAAACACCTATAGAGGCAGATCCTCCTTTCGCAGACCCTCAGGTGAGCACCTTTCAGATTATCCCTTCGTCAGGGGTGAGTGTTGGGGGTCGATTGGCCAGATTTGCGCACCCGTGGTCGCGCCTCACTACCGATGTGTGGGTCCTGGCCACGATACGGGGTTTCTCCCTTTGTGGACACGCCTACACAGACACAACCCCCCCGCGCCGCTCCACTTTGCGCACGTGCAGGATTTGCTGGTGCAAGCGGAGGTTCGGGACCTGTTGTCCAAAGGGGCGATCGAACCCGCCCCATCGTCCACGAACGGTTTTCTCATCAACTTGTTTGTGGTCGCCAAAAAGGGCGGGGCTTCCGCCCAGTCATCAACTTAAAACAGTTGAACCTATCGGTCGTTTACCGCCATTTCCAGATGGAAGGTATTCACACCTTACGACATGTCGGAGGGACGATTGGTTGGTCAAGCTGGACCTGAAAGACGCATACCTGACGGTGCCAGTCTGCTTGGCCCACAGGGACTTCCTCAGATTCCTCTGGCGAGAACGACTGTGGCGGTTCACGTGCCTCCTGTTCGGCCTCTCGTCGGCGCCATGGTGCTTCACGAAACTATTGAAGCCGGTGGTCGCTTCCCTGCGAACCAGAGGGGTCCGTCTGATTATCTACTTGGACGACATCCTCCTAATGTCCGAATCCAAGGACACACTTCTGACGCACCTCCAATGGACGGTCTCCCTCATGCAAGAGCTGGGCTTCTTGATCAACGCGGAGAAATCTCTACTAACCAACACACCGCATCGACTTCCTGGGGTTTCTCCTGGACTCCCACGACCTGCTGTTGTTCCTGCCTCCCTCCAAGATTCGGGACATCCGCAAGGAATCTTCCTCTCTCCGACACTCAGCGCCTACTCTGAGGATCTTGGCCAGAGTGATAGGTCTTCTGGCGGCGGCACGCCTAGCGATCGTACCGGCGCCTCTACACTAAATCGGGCCCTCCAACGCCTGAAGGCCCGTTCTCTCCGGGCGGGTTTCGGAGTACTGGTGTTCCTGACGGAAGACGCCCGATCGGACCTGACGTGGTGGACCTCCCAGATGGTGCCTTGGATGGCAAACACTTGTTTCCTCCGGCCCCGACTCGCACTATAGACTCCGATGCCAGCGGCCTTGGATGGGGTGCCCACTGCGACGGTGCGGAGACAGGGGGACGCTGGTCTCCCACGGAACAGACCCGACACAATGTCTTGGAGCTACTGGTGGGCTTTTTCGCCATACGATGTTTCACGAGGAACTCCCCACATCGCTCGATCAACTTCCCGGCAGTGCGTTATATCAACGCCATGGGGGGCCCCAGATCGGAGTCTCTATCTCTCATGGCTTCAGACTTCTGGGGGTACTGCCTTCACCACGATCTCTGGGTTCAAGCCCAGTTCATCCCGGGCCTCTCCAATCAAATCGCCGACTGGAATTCTCGTCACCTATCGGATCCAGGCGACTGGCGGATACCTTCTTCAGTGTTCGATCAACTTCACTTACTATGGGGACCTCTCCGCTGGGACCTGTTTGCCTCGAGGTTGAACGCTCAACTATGGGAGTTCTTCAGCTGGAGGCCGGATCCAGATGCTCTGGCAGTGGATGCCTTCCTACAAGACTGGTCCGGGACCCGTCATTATGCCTTTCCCCCCCTTCGCCCTGATTGCGCGGACACTAGGGCAACTCCGGGCTCAAGGAGCGACGTTGGTCCTGATTACTCCCTTTTGGACGACTCAGCCCTGGTTCCCGACACTCCTGGAACTCGCGATCGATACCCCCAGGATACTACCCTGCCGCCCAGACCTCCTTCGGGACGTGGCGGACGGCAGGCTGGATCTTCTAGCGTGGCTGGTTTCCGGTTTGCCTGGCAAAGCCAAGAGATTTCGATCCGGACTGGGGAACTCCTATTGCAAGCATGGGCTCCCGGCACCCGGAGTGCGTACGGCTCTGCCTGGGGCAGATGGGCTGACTGGTGTCTGGGATGGCGTCAGGATCCCGTTTCAGCATCTTTAAATTCGGCATTGGACTTTTTGACGTCCCTGTTTGACTCTGGATTGGCTTTCCGCACCTTGAACGTGTACCGATCGGCTATGTCTGCAGGTCATGTTGGTTTCGCCGGGGTGGTTCTGGGTCAACATCCTTTGGTTTGCCGTCTGCTGCGGGGAGCTCGCTTTGAGCGGCCCCCCCTTCCTCGGTACTCCTCCACATGGGATGTTTCCCGGGTCTTGCGTTTCTTGGAGTCTTGGCCGGACAACGGGGATCTCTCCCTGCAGCAATTGTCGGTAAAACTGGTGATGCTTCTCTGCTTATTGTCCTGTAAACGTGTGGGTGATGTTCAGGCACTGGATTACCCTTTGCGTTCCTTCGGCCCGGACGGTGTCACCTTTGACATGTCTAGACGTACTAAGACTTCTATATCGGCGGTGTTTTTTCCATCTTACCCGGACCGTCCCTTGTTGTGCCCGGTTCGATGTCTCCGACTGTATGAGAACCGACTGGTGGGTTTCCGGACTGGGGCCGTTTCCCCCCTGTTCCTGGTCCTTCCGTGCTCCGCATCGCCCTGTGTCCTCGGCGACCTTGGCTCGATGGGTGCGCTGGTTGCTGGAACTGGCGGGGGTTGATACCGCCTCTTATGGGGCCCACTCGGTCCGGGCCGCCATGGTTTCCTCGGCTGTTGCGGCTGGCTGTCGCCTGGAGGACATCATGCGTTCCGCGGACTGGTCGAGGGAGTCGACTGCTCGTCTTTTCTACCTACGCCCTGTGAGACACTGGACAAAGACTGTTGTTGCTCAGCTTTGAATTGGCAAAATAGGAGCCTCCGAGTCCTGGGATAAAATTGAGGAATTTTCCTATTTCCATGATGGAAAGTTCTAATTTTAATAAGGACTCGGAGGCGAGTATTTTTTCCCCCCCCATATTGTTTCCCTCCCTGTTGACTGTTCCTTTATTAAAGCTTCCTCTGGTTGTCCGTGTCTTATTTACTGCGCGCGTCTGCGCCTTGCGTTGTAATCTACGTCGTTTCTGCGCGCACCTTCCAGAATAAAGACTTTAGGGGAACTGGTTTCGTTTTCCTTGCATGCGCCTTGCGTTGCACGTTGTTGATGGCTCGGTTTTAACCTCTGACCCGTGTTTTCTTTTTCTTCCAGCCCCGCGCTGATCAACCTGCCTTGTCGGCGTTTTTCATGGTTTCCCCACGCCCGGCCGTGTTTGGCTTCTTCGTCTCCCCGTCGGGTTCCTCCGTTTCGTCCTGGAGATTCTGACTTGTAACCTGCAAAGAAAGGAGGAGCCTGTCTCTGGGCGGGACTAAGTGGACAGACTGGGAGAGGGTGTGGGCGTGTTTACCCCTGTTGGGGAAGTTTTTGTTTTCATACTGTTAAACCTTTGCTGCTATAAATAAAATAAAGAAAGAGATGGCAAAATACTCGCCTCCGAGTCCTTAATAAAATTAGAACTTTCCGTCATGGAAATAGGCATTATGCAGCACATACAGATACAAGGTGTTGCTGTAATTGCCATACACAGGCATTATGCAGCACATAGAGATACAAGGTGTTGCTGTAATTGCCATACACAGGCATTATGCAGCACATACAGATACAAGGCGTTGCTGTAATTGTCATACACAGGCATTATGCAGCACATACAGATATTGCATTGCTAATAATCTCATTCTGATCACTACAAATCCCCATAAACAGGAGATCTCACCATTTTTTTTTTTATATAATAAAAAGTCTGCAGCACATTTACTGCATTATTATTATTATTATTGTCGTCATCATTTATATAGCGTCAGAGTACGCAGCACTTTACAATAACCAAAGGGAACGAAATACAAATAAACGGACGTAAAATGAAAACAAGAGGTGTAGAGGGCCCTGCTCATAGGAGCTTACAGTCTAGAGGGATGATGTGACTGTGCATTAATTGTCTGAAAATGAATTTATGAAGATAGATATTATATAAAGAGTAACCTGATGCTTATTAGGTTTTATAAATGATATATAAGAACATATGACACATAAAGATCATGTAACTCTTTCACATTCATATAAAAACATATCCTGTCACTCTGTATATTCACTATATCCTGTCACTCTGTATATTCACTATATCCTGTCACTCTGTATATTCACTATATCCTGTATATTCACTATATCCTGTCACTCTGTATATTCACTATATCCTGTCACTCTGTATATTCACTATATCCTGTCACTCTGTATATTCACTATATCGTGTCACTCTGTATATTCACTATATCCTGTCACTCTGTATATTCACTATATCCTGTCACTCTGTATATTCACTATATCCTGTCACTCTGTATATTCACTATATCCTGTCACTCTGTATATTCACTATATCCTGTCACTCTGTATATTCACTATATCCTGTCACTCTGTATATTCACTATATCCTGTCACTCTGTATATTCACTATATCCTGTTACTCTGTATATTCACTATATCCTGTTACTCTGTATATTCACTATATCCTGTTACTCTGTATATTCACTATATCCTGTCACTCTGTATATTCACTATATCCTGTCACTCTGTATATTCACTATATCCTGTCACTCTGTATATTCACTATATCCTGTTACTCTGTATATTCACTATATCCTGTTACTCTGTATATTCACTATATCCTGTCACTCTGTATATTCACTATATCCTGTATATTCACTATATCCTGTCACTCTGTATATTCACGATATCCGCAATACATTTTAATGTTGGTCTTTTGCCCTTTTCGTTGATAATATCCATAAGATAATAGCAAAAGTCACTGTTACCCAAGCGGGGTTGGATGCTCTGCAGATTAACCGGGTGAAGCTTCAGAGTTACACCTTATCCGGGTAAAGTGCGGATTTTTCAGCTCTTCCAGACCGTTACCCAGGGGCAGTTGGTTAGTCCTAAAATTACCCGGGTAAAGTCCGAAATTTTCATTTTTTTGGCAGCTTTACCCAGTGGTTTTGGATGTTGTCAGGATTACCTGGGTAATCCCAGGTCCAACCGCACCTCGGGCTTTACCCGTAACATATACACTGTTCAAGTACAACCCTGTAAAAATGGAGGTGGCCGTGAAGGAAGTAAATACAAACTTTAAATCTACAAGAACGTCCTAAATAAAAATTTCTGAGAAAAAGAAACCTGCAAACATGGCCTCATGCCGGGCTCTACCGTCATTGCTGCTGCTTAATAATGGACGTAAAGTTTGGGAGGAAATGACCGCAAGGCGTTTCTGTGAACCACAATTATCTAGCAGCACTTTCATCCACCATCTCAATAGAAAACCCCTGCACCTTGCCTGTATGCTGATAATACAGACCCCGCGTAAGCGTGCGTGCCTCCTCGCAGAGACAGGGGGCCGGAGCGCTCAACTCTCGTGTCGGTAGCCCAGCAAATGCTTTGTGGAAACGGTCGCTGCCGAGGAAGGCTCGGCGACTCACCATCTGGTAATAAGCCACCAAGGACAGCACGGACTCAAACTGGTTCTTCTTGCACATCTTCTTACACACCGCGGGGTCTGCGTCTGTCTGGAGGCAAACACAGGGACACAGGGCGTTTACACCCAGATACTCGATGCTGCGGTTCAGGCGGCGCGAGGTTCGGCGTTTAAATCCTGTGCTTTTACCAACATTCTCCTCATTTTTATGCATTAAACCTCCTGATTTTATAAAACGCACCAGAATGAGGAGCAGCTCCTCCAGGTAGCACAGGATCACGTTCTCGTCCTCGTACAGGGCCCAGCTCCGCTGCTGAGCGTCGTCTTTGTGTCGCGCCAGGTCAGCAAATATGACTTCCAGCCGCTGCTCGTCATGGCAGACCTGCCCCGCCGGCAACCCGTCACCGGAGTCCTGCCGAGAAAAACCACCAGACATCAACCCTGACACCGGAGGGGAGCGATCCGCCGCGGCGCCAAACCCCGATGCAGGAGAGCGTGACCCCCCCACAGCGCCAAACCCCAACACCGGAGGGAGCGACCCCCCCACAGCGCCAAACCTCGACACCGAAGGAAGCGACCCCCCCACAGCGCCAAACCCCGACACCGGAGGGAGTGACCCCCCACAGCGCCAAACCGCGACACCGAAGGAAGCGACCCCCCCACAGCGCCAAACCCCGACACCGGAGGGAGTGACCCCCCACAGCACCAAACCGCGACACTGGAGGGAGCGACCCCCCACAGCGCCAAACCTCGACACCGGAGGGAGTGACCCCCCACAGCGCCAAACCTCGACACCGGAGGGAGTGACCCCCCACAGCGCCAAACCTCGACACCGAAGCGACCCCCCACAGCGCCAAACCCCGACACCGGAGGGAGTGACCCCCCACAGCACCAAACCGTGACACCGGAGGGAGCGACCCCCCACAGCACCAAACCGCGACACCGGAGGGAGCGACCCCCCCACAGCACCAAACCGCGACACCGGAGGAAACGACCCCCCCACAGTGCCAAACCCCGATGCAGGAGAGCGTGACTCCCCCCCCCCCCCCGCAGCGCCAAACCCCAATGCCAGAGGAAGCGACCCCCCCGCAGCGCCAAACCCCGACATCGGAGCAAGCGAGCCCCCACAGCACCAAACCCGGCGCCGGAGGGAGCGACCCCCCCTCTGCGCCAAACCAACGCAGGAGAGCGTGACCCCCCCCCACAGCACCAAACCCCGACACCGGAGGGAGCAACCTACAACTTAAACCCACCAACAGAGGGCAGGACTCGCCAGCCAATCCCTAAAGTAGGGCTCTACCTGCACAACAAACCCAAGAACTGAGGCCAAGCATGATGGGAATCATAGTCTACACAAGCTGACTGTGCCGGTCAGTCGTCACTTGATCGGTCACTGTCTGCGGGATGCAGCGACGCGCGGGACACGATCGGGGGGGGGGGGGGGTGGTAAGTGACCGACACAAAGAGACGCTTCTTAAAAAGATCTTTAATGCAACGGATCAATGAGACGCTGCCGGACGAGGCCGCGAATAATATGACTAAAAGCCCCCCGACACCCGGCCTGATCGAGGGGACGGGAGGGGGGGGGGGATGGGGGACTATTCACTCACTGCGTGACTCCCAGCTTCTTACCGCTCCTCCAGCCGCTGAAAGGTTGCGCGCCGAGCATCGATCTCCCAGCCTCCACTAATTACATTAATGGAATGAACGCGGCGGCACGACGGTAACGAGCACCTTATGGAGCCGCACGGAATACAGGCGGGTGGGGGGGGGGCTCTTAAAGGGACAGCACGACACGGATTTACAAACAACCCATTAACCAATCCTGGACACAAACATTTCCGTCCGTCCGTCATGCAGAGGTGCAGACACACTCCCCGCTTCTGAAACAGCGGAGCCATCCTGCGGAGAAAAAAAAAAAAAAAAAACAGCGGGGGGGGGGGGCCCCATCTACCGTGACGATGCCAGAAGGTACACCCTAAAAAGCTGAGGACCTGCGGGCGGCTGATCAGCCCAGGGGTCAACCTCGCAGCAACCCATGTTCTAAAGCGAGGTCACCCAGCCGGTTTCTGCCGCACAGAGCATTATGGGGGTTGTAGTGCCGGGAGCCAAGAAAACAAAGTGTATTTATATAAAAAAAAAGAAAAAAAAAAAGGAGAAATCCCGGCAAAAAACAGCAACTATGGATAAGTCAGTGATGTCATCACCCCAGCAGGCGGGCACCACACAGCGCGCAGTCACGCAGCCTGGGACGCCGCAGGTGGCATCGCTCGGCCCCCTGGTCCCCCGTGGCACTGTACGGGTCAGCAGAATCTGTTCATTCGAGTCGCTGCGTTATCGCAAGTTCAGCAGCGCAGAGTGTGACGGCGTCCTGTGCGCGTGATTTATTTGGAGATATCCGGGAATCCAGTATCGAGCGGATCCATCGAGTCTCGTTTCGCAGCCACTTAACGAGATTGCGACGCTAATTAAAGAAGAGCAGTAACGAGTATCTGCAAAGCGGCTGCAATAACCCCAGAAAGGGAAAAATGAAGCCCCCCCCCCCCCCATTATCCAGGGGAGCCACAGCCAAGGGGACTCCGGTAAGAGCTGTCAGTAATCTGTCACTACAGACCGGGGGGGGGGGGATTTTTCCCCTTTTGCAGCACTTTAGGAAATCGCTGACACTTGAGGTTTTTCCCCTTTCAGATCAGCAGCGGCTGGACGGGAGGGACTTAAAGGGAAGCGAGGGACGCGGCTGCAAGCGGGGGACGCAAAGGGAAGCGAGGGACGCGGCTGCAAGCGGGGGACGCAAAGGGAAGCGAGGGACGCGGCTGCAAGCGGGGGACGCAAAGGGAAGCGAGGGACGCGGCTGCAAGCGGGGGACGCAAAGGGAAGCGAGGGACGCGGCTGCAAGCGGGGGACGCAAAGGGAAGCGAGGGACGCGGCTGCAAGCGGGGGACGCAAAGGGAAGCGAGGGACGCGGCTGCAAGCGGGGACGCAAAGGGAAGCGAGGGACGCGGCTGCAAGCGGGGGACGCAAAGGGAAGCGAGGGACGCGGCTGCAAGCGGGGGACGCAAAGGGAAGCGAGGGACGCGGCTGCAAGCGGGGGACGCAAAGGGAAGCGAGGGACGCGGCTGCAAGCGGGGGACGCAAAGGGAAGCGAGGGACGCGGCTGCAAGCGGGGGACGCAAAGGGAAGCGAGGGACGCGGCTGCAAGCGGGGGACGCAAAGGGAAGCGAGGGACGCGGCTGCAAGCGGGGGACGCAAAGGGAAGCGAGGGACGCGGCTGCAAGCGGGGGACGCAAAGGGAAGCGAGGGACGCGGCTGCAAGCGGGGACGCAAAGGGAAGCGAGGGACGCGGCTGCAAGCGGGGGACGCAAAGGGAAGCGAGGGACGCGGCTGCAAGCGGGGGACGCAAAGGGAAGCGAGGGACGCGGCTGCAAGCGGGGGACGCAAAGGGAAGCGAGGGACGCGGCTGCACGCAAAGGGAAGCGAGGGACGCGGCTGCAAGCGGGGGACGCAAAGGGAAGCGAGGGACGTAAAGGGAAGCGAGGGACGTAAAGGGAAGCGAGGGACGTAAAGGGAAGCGAGGGACGTAAAGGGAAGCGAGGGACGTAAAGGGAAGCGAGGGACGTAAAGGGAAGCGAGGGACGTAAAGGGAAGCGAGGGACGTAAAGGGAAGCGAGGGACGTAAAGGGAAGCGAGGGACGTAAAGGGAAGCGAGGGACGTAAAGGGAAGCGAGGGACGTAAAGGGAAGCGAGGGACGTAAAGGGAAGCGAGGGACGTAAAGGGAAGCGAGGGACGCAAAGGGAAGCGAGGGACGCAAAGGGAAGCGAGGGACGCTGCTGCAAGCGGGGGACGCAAAGGGAAGCGAGGGACGCGGTTGCACGCGGGGGACGCCAAGGGAAGCGAGGGACGCGGCTGCAAGCGGGGGACGTCAAGGGAAGCGAGGGACGCGGCGGCAAGCGGGGGACGTCAAGGGAAGCGAGGGACGCGGCTGCAAGCGGGAGACGTCAAGGGAAGCGAGGGACGCGGCTGCAAGCGGGGGACGTCAAGGGAAGCGAGGGACGCGGCTGCAAGCGGGGGACGTCAAGGGAAGCGAGGGACGCGGCTGAAAGCGGGGGACGTCAAGGGAAGCGAAGGGACGCGGCTGAAAGCGGGGGACGTCAAGGGAAGCGAGGGACGCGGCTGCAAGCGGGGGACGTCAAGGGAAGCGAGGGACGCGGCTGCAAGCGGGGGACGTCAAGGGAAGCGAGGGACGCGGCTGCAAGCGGGGGACGTCAAGGGAAGCGAGGACGTCAAGGGAAGCGAGGGACGTCAAGGGAAGCGAGGGACGTCAAGGGAAGCGAGGACGTCAAGGGAAGCGAGGGACGTCAGGGAAGCGAGGGACGTCAAGGGAAGCGAGGGACGTCAAGGGAAGCGAGGGACGTCAAGGGAAGCGAGGGACGTCAAGGGAAGCGAGGGACGTCAAGGGAAGCGAGGGACGTCAAGGGAAGCGAGGGACGTCAAGGGAAGCGAGGGACGTCAAGGAAGCGAGGGACGTCAAGGGAACGCGGAGGGACGTCAAGGGAAGCGAGGGACGTCAAGGGAAGCGAGGGACGTCAAGGGAAGCGAGAGACGTCAAGGGAAGCGAGGGACGTCAAGGGAAGCGAGGGACGTCAGGGAAGCGAGGGACGTCAAGGGAAGCGAGGGACGTCAAGGGAAGCGAGGGACGTCAAGGGAAGCGAGGGACGTCAGGGAAGCGAGGGACGTCAAGGGAAGCGAGGGACGTCAAGGGAAGCGAGGGACGTCAAGGGAAGCGAGGGACGTCAAGGGAAGCGAGGGACGTCAAGGGAAGCGAGGGACGTCAAGGGAAGCGAGGGACGCGGCTGCACGTCAAGGGAAGCGAGGGACGCGGCTGCAAGCGGGGGACGTCAAGGGAAGCGAGGGACGCGGCTGCAAGCGGGGGACGTCAAGGGAAGCGAGGGACGCGGCTGCAAGCGGGGGACGTCAAGGGAAGCGAGGGACGTCAAGGGAAGCGAGGGACGTCAAGGGAAGCGAGGGACGTCAAGGGAAGCGAGGGACGTAAAGGGAAGCGAGGGACGTAAAGGGAAGCGAGGGACGTAAAGGGAAGCGAGGGACGTAAAGGGAAGCGAGGGACGTAAAGGGAAGCGAGGGACGTAAAGGGAAGCGAGGGACGTAAAGGGAAGCGAGGGACGTAAAGGGAAGCGAGGGACGTAAAGGGAAGCGAGGGACGTAAAGGGAAGCGAGGGACGTAAAGGGAAGCGAGGGACGTAAAGGGAAGCGAGGGACGTAAAGGGAAGCGAGGGACGTAAAGGGAAGCGAGGACGTAAAGGGAAGCGAGGGACGCAAAGGGAAGCGAGGGACGCTGCTGCAAGCGGGGGACGCAAGGGAAGCGAGGGACGCGGTTGCACGCGGGGGACGCCAAGGGAAGCGAGGGACGCGGCTGCAAGCGGGGGACGTCAAGGGAAGCGAGGGACGCGGCGGCAAGCGGGGGACGTCAAGGGAAGCGAGGGACGCGGCTGCAAGCGGGGGACGTCAAGGGAAGCGAGGGACGCGGCTGAAAGCGGGGGACGTCAAGGGAAGCGAGGGACGCGGCTGCAAGCGGGGGACGTCAAGGGAAGCGAGGGACGCGGCTGCAAGCGGGGGACGTCAAGGGAAGCGAGGGACGCGGCTGCAAGCGGGGGACGTCAAGGGAAGCGAGGGACGCGGCTGAAAGCGGGGGACGTCAAGGGAAGCGAGGGACGCGGCTGCAAGCGAGGGACGCGGCTGCAAGCGGGGGACGTCAAGGGAAGCGAGGGACGCGGCTGCAAGCGGGGGACGTCAAGGGAAGCGAGGGACGCGGCTGCAAGCGAGGGACGTCAAGGGAAGCGAGGGACGTCAAGGGAAGCGAGGGACGTCAAGGGAAGCGAGGGACGTCAAGGGAAGCGAGGGACGTCAAGGGAAGCGAGGGACGTCAAGGGAAGCGAGGGACGTCAAGGGAAGCGAGGGACGTCAAGGGAAGCGAGGGACGTCAAGGGAAGCGAGGGACGTCAAGGGAAGCGAGGGACGTCAAGGGAAGCGAGGGACGTCAAGGAAGCGAGGGACGTCAAGGGAAGCGAGGGACGTCAAGGGAAGCGAGGGACGTCAAGGGAAGCGAGGACGTCAAGGGAAGCGAGGGACGTCAAGGGAAGCGAGGGACGTCAAGGGAAGCGAGGGACGCGGCTGCACGTCAAGGGAAGCGAGGGACGCGGCTGCACGTCAAGGGAAGCGAGGGACGCGGCTGCACGTCAAGGGAAGCGAGGGACGCGGCTGCACGTCAAGGGAAGCGAGGGACGCGGCTGCACGTCAAGGGAAGCGAGGGACGCGGCTGCACGTCAAGGGAAGCGAGGGACGCGGCTGCACGTCAAGGGAAGCGAGGGACGCGGCTGCACGTCAAGGGAAGCGAGGGACGCGGCTGCACGTCAAGGAAGCGAGGGACGCGGCTGCACGTCAAGGGAAGCGAGGGACGCGGCGGCTGCACGTCAAGGGAAGCGAGGGACGCGGCTGCACGTCAAGGGAAGCGAGGGACGCGGCTGCACGTCAAGGGAAGCGAGGGACGCGGCTGCACGTCAAGGGAAGCGAGGGACGCGGCTGCACGTCAAGGGAAGCGAGGGACGCGGCTGCACGCGGCTGCACGTCAAGGGAAGCAGGGACGCGGCTGCACGCGGGGGACGTAAAGGGAAGCGAGGGACGCGGCTGCACGTCAAGGGAAGCGAGGGACGCGGCTGCACGTCAAGGGAAGCGAGGGACGCGGCTGCACGTCAAGGGAAGCGAGGGACGCGGCTGCACGCGGGGGACGTAAAGGGAAGCGAGGGACGCGGCTGCACGCGGGGGACGTAAAGGGAAGCGAGGGACGCGGCTGCACGCGGGGGACGTAAAGGGAAGCGAGGGACGCGGCTGCACGCGGGGGACGTAAAGGGAAGCGAGGGACGCGGCTGCACGCGGGGGACGTAAAGGGAAGCGAGGGACGCGGCTGCACGCGGGGGACGTAAAGGGAAGCGAGGGACGCGGCTGCACGCGGGGGACGTAAAGGGAAGCGAGGGACGCGGCTGCACGCGGGGGACGTAAAGGGAAGCGAGGGACGCGGCTGCACGCGGGGGACGTAAAGGGAAGCGGGACGCGGCTGCACGCGGGGGACGTAAAGGGAAGCGAGGGACGCGGCTGCACGCGGGGGACGTAAAGGGAAGCGAGGGACGCGGCTGCACGCGGGGGACGTAAAGGGAAGCGAGGGACGCGGCTGCACGCGGGGGACGTAAAGGGAAGCGAGGGACGCGGCTGCACGCGGGGGACGTAAAGGGAAGCGAGGGACGCGGCTGCACGCGGGGGACGTAAAGGGAAGCGAGGGACGCGGCTGCACGCGGGGGACGTAAAGGGAAGCGAGGGACGCGGCTGCACGCGGGGGACGTAAAGGGAAGCGAGGGACGCGGCTGCACGCGGGGGACGTAAAGGGAAGCGAGGGACGCGGCTGCACGCGGGGGACGTAAAGGGAAGCGAGGGACGCGGCTGCACGCGGGGGACGTAAAGGGAAGCGAGGGACGCGGCTGCACGTGGGGGACGTAAAGGGAAGCGAGGGACGCGGCTGCACGCGGGGGACGTCAAGGGAAGCGAGGGACGCCGCTGCAAGCGGGGGACGTCAAGGGAAGCGAGGGACGCCGCTGCAAGCGGGGGACGTCAAGGGAAGCGAGGGACGCCGCTGCAAGCGAGGGACGTCAAGGGAAGCGAGGGACGTCAAGGGAAGCGAGGGACGTCAAGGGAAGCGAGGGACGTCAAGGGAAGCGAGGGACGTCAAGGGAAGCGAGGGACGTCAAGGGAAGCGAGGGACGTAAAGGGAAAGTGAGTGACGCGGCTGAGCTCTGGGTAGGATTTGACACAGCTCATTTTCATTTTGGGCCGATACCTGAAAGTGACACTTTTTCCCCCTCCGAAAGAAAATTCGGCCATTTTTGGGTCGGTGAGGTTTAATTCAGGGTTTGGCGCGTTCTGATTTCCGGTAAGAATCAGTCTCGGATCTCGATTCTCGCGGCGTTACATTTTAATGGATAGATCAGCAATACGAGTCGAATTTATCTGACGACGATTTCCGAAAAAATATCAAGTGCTGAAAGAGGCCGAAAAACGGGGAGAAAAAAAAAAACAAACCCAGAAATCAGAGAGAATTCCCTCAAATCAGATCAGAGCGGATTTATCACAGGACATACTTGAAAACGAGAGAAATCTCAACGTGTCCGTCCTGGGAAAATCCTCTATAAAATAAATAAGTCACTGATAAAAGGTTTAGGGTCATGTTAAAAAAAAAAAAAAAAAAAAAAAACATTTTTATGTTCTTTTACTGGCCCAAAATTTACCAACGAGGCCAAGTCATCGATCAGGAATCCGTCCCAGCGGAATCAATATTTATAAATATATATAAAATCAAATTAAATGGAGAATTAAGTGTATAAAGCGCCGCTGGTCAGAATGAGACGCAGACGTGACGCAGCTTCCCAATGCTCGCACCCAGTGGCCGCTCATTGATTCTATAGAAAATCTGGACAGCCGCCGCTCGCACGCACGTACACAAGCACAGGGCACACCTATAAAACCCTCGCTCATTACCGGGAGGAGCCGCGAGACCTTGTACTGAGTGGTCTGTTTTCTTGACTTATTTTTGCTGTAAATGTGTGGTTTTGGTTAATTTCACACTGGATGCGTGGGGGGGGGGGGCGCTCCCCATATTTTCCATCTCCCATAAACCCCAGTTAAAGCAGGGACCCGGCATCCGGCACATTCCATGCAGAGCCCCGGGTACACCAGGAAAAGCCAGCTAGACAGGCCTGGACACAAGAGCTTGCAATCCAGAAACTGCCGGGGAGAACAGGAAAAGGGAATTCATGTCATCAGCCGAGGGGGATAACGGCGAGCGGCAAACCCGCGGTATAAATCACAATAATCAGGCGGGCCTCGCAGAGCGCGAGTCAGCATCCCTGGGGATCACAATCAGGATGCGTTACGGCAGAGGACGCCGACGCTTCACTCACTGAATCCAATTCCCCGGAGAAGCAATTTGGAAAGACAATCTAATTTATTAGTGAATTTGTCCTGCCGAGCGGCGGCTAATTAAGCACATTAATGCCGCGGCGCCGCGCCGCGTTAGCAGCGGGTAATGCTGGGGGCTGACGTGATGCCTTACCCAACCGTAAGGCTGGCAGAGTATCATAAGACGCCCAGCTGCACCAGAGCAACGCCGGCAGAACTGAACAACCCATATAGGTTTCATGACTACATGTCCCATGATGCCCAGCATGTGTAGTTATGACTAGGGGTCGACCGATTATCGGATCTGCCGATAATTATGGCCGATATTTGGGGTTTTTTAAATTATCGGTATTTTCAATCACGATATTGCCGATGTTTATGTTCCCCTTGCTTATGGCACGCTCCCCGTCACTGTGAGGCGCATGCAGTGTTCCGTTTCCTTTGCCGAGCAGAAGCTGCCCAATGAGGAGCTGCCCTGCACACCACATGGTCCTTGCGTCATCATTTATCCCCTGCCGAGGAAACCATGCATTCGGATGTCTGGGAGAGAGGCAGAGAGCGAGCAGTGTGGCAGCTGCCCTGTATTACATTGCAGGCTGCTCAGCATGTAACGTGCTGCCTGAGTAAGCAAACTGCATATTGTAACGTATTTTAACATGCAGTGGATATTTTTTTATCTTTACTCGGGCCGTGCTGATGCTCTGTGCTCTTCAGGTTATTCAGCACTTCCTCCCGCTGCTCCCCCTCCTCCCTCAGCTCTTGTGACTCCCTAATTCACCGCTGCTCCCTGTCAGTTCCCTCTGATCTGCTCATCCCCAGGTTCTGTCTAAGGTTTTTTTTTTCCTCTACAGAACATTATCTCCCCCCCCCCCTGTTCCTCTGCAGGTCTGGTCATTAGCAAAGATAAGGGACCTCACAGCAAACCTGTGCTCAACCGGACATCAGGCAGGGGTTAACCCTACATGTGCTGCCCTGATAAACCAGAGCCCTGAACCTGCAGGTGGAAGAAAAAAAAAAGGCCCACAGCTGTGTATGCAGAGCCCCCTGTACACAAATCTATAAAGGATAGCAAGAGGGGGTTAAAATAAAAAAAATGCACTAAAATAATGTAAATTTAATATTTGAATTTACATTATTTTAGTAGATTTTTTATTTTAACCCCCTCTTGCTTTTCTTTATAGATTTGTGTACAGGGGGCTCTGCACACACAGCTGTTTTCACCTGCAGGTTCAGGGCTCTGTGGTTTAACACCTGCACTGCCTGATGTCCATCTGAGCTGACCCCTTACTTTGCTAGTGACCAGACCAGTGTTCTGTCAATAAGTGTAACAGCGTTGGAATGTGTAATGACTTAATGAGCATGATCGCACATGCCTCACATTCCAACACTATGACCCCCCCCCCCCCCAAAAAAAAAACAGTGCCAGCTGGCTTGCAGGTGGTTATCCTGCTCCCTAACTAGTGTCAACTCTGTGGCCAAATCTCCAGCGCCTGCGGGTACAAGGGAAACTGGCACTGGTCAATGTGGGCACTGGGCTCCTGCTGCATTGTGTTTAATTTTCAAAACACAAAGTGTACAGAATATCGGTAACCAATATCGGTTATCGGCCACAAAGGTGACCGATAATCGGTATCGGTGCCAGAAAAATGATATCGTTCTATCCCTAGTTATGACACATCTGTGCTGCCAAAGCTCCGCAGCTGCTCTGGGCCTCACGGGTTACAATGTATCCATCTGTGCACTGAATAAAGATACATATACAAACCCCCAAACATAAGCTGGCGAGTTCTCCTGAGCAGCACGCAAAGGGTTAAGTGAAGATTTGATAAATCTTCGGGCTGTCGCCAGGGGCCCCTACGTTTCCTTCCTGGCTTGCAGGTCCGAATGAGAATCACACGATCCCGAGTCGAGCCCGGGCTGCATCGGCTTTATGGTTATTGCCACCTGAGCAACCGGCTCACTTGGTTAATTCCCCAACTCCAGATCCCAGCGGCGGATTATTAGGGTTTTACAATTTAAGCCAAAAGTGAAGGGAAAAAAAAAAATGATGTGAAATAAACTGCAAACCCGCAGGTAAAATGGCGGAGTTTTAAGGACGCGCCGCACAAGCGATCCCTTTAATCCTGGTAGCGGAGGAAATAAAAAGCAGATAGTCACCTTATTTTCCACCAGTGAGACCAGAATCTGCTCCATCACGGGGGCCACGGAGGGGACAGAGGCCTGGATGTGCCCAACCACCACACCTATAGCCACCCGGGACAGCTCGTAGCTCAGGTTGGTGTTCTTGCGAACCAGTTCGATGAGCTCGGCGCTGATGGCCTTGGGAACGCTCGTGGCCCTCGTGGGGGGTTCGGGGGCCGGGGATTTAGCTGCCGTCTTCACTTTGCCCTCCTGGTTGACGGAATTGAAGGCTTCCACGCTGGGAGGAGGCACCGGAGCCATCCTCTTTGTCTGCAAGATGGCGTTGGCGTCACTGGGGGCCGCCATCTTGTTCTGCAGGTTGAGGGATGCCAGGGATGAAGCCAGCAGGACAGAGGCCTGGGGAATGGTAGTGTGGATACCCCTGCTGGGCACGGGCGGGGGGGTATTACTGGGGCTCGACGCTGCCGTGACGTGACAAGAGTCCGTAGACGAGGTGCGGCAGGTGTCGATAGACGCGTTGGATAGCGACCGCGGAGCGTCATCAACACAATCTGCAGAGGAGCAAACACAGGCCGTCACCACAAGCAACACGACACCAAGTGACACGATGCATTCTAATACAATTACCAGGAGCGGCCATCTTTGTGCATTTTAATGGCGGCTTCTTCATAACCCTCACCGTTTCCCGTCCATGTTGCGCTTCACTCATCCTGCAACCCACCGCCCACCCCCACCACCTGTCCTGCCGCCCACCCCCCACCACCTGTCCTGCCGCCCACCCCCCACCACCTGTCCTGCCGCCCACCCCCACCACCTGTCCTGCCGCCCACCCCCACCACCTGTCCTGCCGCCCACCCCCACCACCTGTCCTGCCGCCCACCCCCACCACCTGTCCTGCCGCCCACCCCCACCACCTGTCCTGCCGCCCACCCCCACCACCTGTCCTGCCGCCCACCCCCACCCGGGACAGCCCCCCCCCCCATTCCCTTTAGTGTTATCAGTTGGATAGACTCCACGCCCGGCTCTTACTCTTTCCAGTCGATGCCCTCTGTGCGTTCCTGTGTTTTTCGGGAGGCGGCGGCGTGGTGGGCGCGGCTCTCCTGGCTTGCGGAGGAATCTGTGCGATGGAAATAGCCGCAAAACAAAAAACACAAGTAGCATTTAATGAATTACATAATTGAAACACCCCCCCACCCCCATATTCTGCCTCACCCCATCTCTACGTGGTCAGGATGATGCAGACACATCTAGATTGATTTTGGGGGGGGGGGGGTGACAGAGGGGACCATTGTGTTCGGTGAAGCTGCTCCGGTCGGCTGGAGGAGTGGGGGATATTTACCCCCTGCTCCATACAGTCACAGCGCCAGGTTCCAATGCCCACCCCCGGCTGGCGTACCCCCCACTCACCTGGTAGGGGCTCTCTTCCTCCAGAGGTGTGTCCGGATTAGGTGAGCTCACGTTGCGTTCGTGGGGGCTCCGGCACACGCCATTGGGCGGCTGCACGGAGTCCAGGTGATGGTCGCTGGTGGATGAGGTCATGGAGTGAGTCGGCGAGTGCGTCTTGCGGGTCTGCGTTTCCTTTCGGTGATGGATGAGTTTTCTGTGCAAAAAAACACCAAATAAGAACCTTTAGAAACATTAACAGGAAAAACCCGGTCATCGCAGGGGAGAAAAAAAAAACAAAACAAAAAACAAACACACACAACCAGACTGTCCCGGGAGCGGCCAGACATGGGGGGAGCAAGCGGCTGGACCCGGGGGGAGCAAGCGGCTGGACCCGGGGGGAGCAAGCGGCTGGACCCGGGGGGAGCAAGCGGCTGGACCCGGGGGGAGCAAGCGGCTGGACTCGGGGGGGAGCAAGCGGCTGGACCCGGGGGGAGCAAGCGGCTGGACCCGGGGGGAGCAAGCGGCTGGACCCGGGGGGAGCAAGCGGCTGGACCCGGGGGGAGCAAGCGGCTGGACCCGGGGGGAGCAAGCGGCTGGACTCGGGGGGGAGCAAGCGGCTGGACCCGGGGGGAGCAAGCGGCTGGACCCGGGGGGAGCAAGCGGCTGGACCCGGGGGGAGCAAGGTGTCATAAAAAGTGAAAAGCTCAAATATAAAAATCTTGGTAAAGGCTTTTCTGGGCGTTTTATTGGGGCGTTTGGTGACACTGGGTTATTATGGGGTTTCGGGGCGCGCGGCTCACGGCACTCACTGCAGGACGTCTCTCTGCTCCAGGTTGTATTTCCCGCCGCTTTTCACGGCCGCGTTGTGGATGGCTTCGATGGCGCGATCAATCGACTGGAGGACAACGTCCTGTTCCTGCAGCTGAAGGGTTAAACAATGGGGAGATGTGTTAAACTGCAACACTCATTACTCCTCCCCCCATACACACAGATACATATTATCTCCTTATGCCACAGTAACAGGTCAATACACACACACACACACACACACACACACACACACTTCCCAAAGCTGTCCTCAGGTCCCTCTAACAGGACAGGTTTTAAGGATCACCTTGGAGAAATATACTGAATCCCGCAATCACTGAGCAGCAAATCCGATCACCTGTGCTTCATATCCTGCAAACCTGGCCTGTTAAGGGAACCTGAGGACCACATGGGACCCTCTGCTTTATATAAAAACACATCACAACTTGTTTCTATTCTCCATAAGAAGAGCCAATAGGGGACCAGTGCGCCGCGCCGCGCAGACACACCACGCGCCGCGCAGACACACCACGCGCCGCGCAGACACACCACGCGCCGCGCAGACACACCACGCTCCGCGCAGACACACCACGCTCCGCGCAGACACACCACGCTCCGCGCAGACACACCACGCTCCGCGCAGACACACCACGCGCAGACACACCACTCGCCGCTCCACAGAGACACAACGCGCCGCTCCACAGAGACACAACGCGCCGCTCCACAGAGACACAACGCGCCGCTCCACAGAGACACAACGCGCCGCTCCACAGAGACACAACGCGCCGCTCCACAGAGACACAACGCGCCGCTCCACAGAGACACCCCGCGCCGCTCCACAGAGACACCCCGCGCCGCTCCACAGAGACACCCCGCGCCGCCACAGAGACACCCCGCGCCGCTCCACAGAGACACCCCGCGCCGCTCCACAGAGACACCCCGCGCCGCTCCACAGAGACACCCCGCGCCGCTCCACAGAGACACCCCGCGCCGCTCCACAGACACCCCGCGCCGCTCCAGAGACACCCCGCGCCGCTCCAGAGACACCCCGCGCCGCTCCACAGAGACACCCCGCCGCTCCACAGAGACACCCCGCGCCGCTCCACAGAGACACAACGCGCTGCTCCACAGAGACACCCCGCGCCGCTCCACAGAGACACCCCGCGCCGCTCCACAGAGACACCCCGCGCCGCTCCACAGAGACACCCCGCGCCGCTCCACAGACACCCCGCGCCGCTCCAGAGACACCCCGCGCCGCTCCAGAGACACCCCGCGCCGCTCCACAGAGACACCCCGCGCCGCTCCACAGAGACACCCCGCGCCGCTCCACAGAGACACAACGCGCCGCTCCACAGAGACATAACGCGCTGCTCCACAGAGACATAACGCGCTGCTCCACAGAGACACAACGCGCCGCTCCACAGAGACACAACGCGCTGCTCCACAGAGACATAACGCGCTGCTCCACAGAGACATAACGCGCTGCTCCACAGAGACACACGCGCCGCTCCACAGACATAACGCGCCGCTCCACAGAGACACAACGCGCTGCTCCACAGAGACATAACGCGCTGCTCCACAGAGACACAACGCGCTGCACCGCGCAGAGACGTTGCATCTTTAGACCAACTTCTCAGAACAATGAATTTATCAGTTTAGTTTTTTCTCCGCTTGTGTTCAGGAATCACGATGTATCGGTTTCGCTTAAGATTTCACGCTCTGTAGACGGAGACCCGTAACCATGGCGACCGCTCGCTCTCAACGTCCAATTAAATAATACTTCTCGCCCCTTAGAATGTTGGATATTGTCCCAAAATTACTAATTATCGTCTGGCAGGAGATTCTCCATCACCGCGTACCCAAAACTAAAATATATCACCCCAAAAATAACCTGAGCCCGAAATAAACAAACATGAAACCGTTTGGGATTAAAATCCGAGCCGGGATCATTTATTTAGGATTTCTTTTCTAGGTTTATATTTTGGTTCATTTCATTGTGACACAGTGTAGATTTTGGGGTTCAGAGACGTCACGCGGTGCTGCAGCCCCCCCCCCCCCCGATACATATATTCCCGGCCTGGTCAGGACGTCCAGAAGAGAAGCCGCCGCGTTAAAAATAACATCTCTTCCAAACGCCGGCGACACCAAGGATCAAGGTGACCCCTACAGCAGGGGGGGGGGGGGGTGCAGGAAAACGACCCAAAAACATGAACAAACTGAAAGCAAGTCATGCAGTTATTGGAGTGGATCGGTAAATCAGGGATTAGAGCGTCAGCTCCAGAGCTCAGCGTTTCACAACCAAAACAAGTAAAAGCCAACGCTTTCCGCCATTAACCCTTTCAGGTATTTCTTTGGAGAGGGGTGTCCTGTGAATTCAATCAATCAGAAACCGGAAGCACCCCCCCCCCCCCCCCGGACTGACGCGATTCCCTGGATCCCGCGGCTTCTTGGGAAGGTTTGCGATCAGGACTTGGAACACGCGGCCATCGATCGATCGGTTCTTTTAGGCCGGTGTCAGACGAGCGCAGTGATCGCGTCCGTGTTGCCGCACATTTTAACGTCCGTGGAAGCATACAATTACGATCAATAGACCCACACACGAAGAACAGAATTGTGGACGCACAACGGACGCGGCAAACGGACGCAAGTTAGGCAAGAACGTAAAACCGCTAGAACGGCCGCACAAAGTGCGCTGCGTCCGCAACTTCCGCATAGCTTTGTGTGTGAGTGATGGAACGTGGTCAGACAGACGGCATTTATACCTCCAGCGTTTACACCTCGAAAACCCACAGATGCAGGGAAGTACGGGCGAAATGAGCCATAAATAAATACGCTCGTGTGCCGGGGGCCATAGCAGGGAAAATAAATTAAAATGAAAAAAACATTCTGTCCGTAAACAATGCCAGACGTGTAAATGCCGGACGTGTAAATGCCATCAATCTGACCTCGTTTCATCACTCACACACAAAGCTATGCGGAAGTGGCGCACTCCGCACGTCCGTTCCAGCAGTATTACGTTCTTGCCTAACCTGCGTCCGTTTGCTGCGTCTGCCATGTATACGCACTTCCGTGTGGACGTACTTGGTGTGTGGGGCTCCATTGGTCAGAATGCTATGCTGCCACGGACGTACAAATGTGCGGCAACACGGACGTGATAACTGCGCTCGTCTGACCCCCCGCCTTATTTACACGCCCTGCGCTCGTCTGACCCCCCGCCTTATTTACACGCCCTGCGCTCGTCTGACCCCCCGCCTTATTTACACGCCCGGCATTTATACGTCCTGCGCTCGTCTGACCCCTCGCCTTATTTACACGCCCGGCATTTATACGTCCTGCGCTCGTCTGACCCCGCCTTATTTACACGCCCGGCATTTATACGTCCTGCGCTCGTCTGACCCCCCGCCTTATTTACACGCCCGGCATTTATACGTCCTGCGCTCGTCTGACCCCTCGCCTTATTTACACGCCCGGCATTTATACGTCCTGCGCTCGTCTGACCCCCCGCCTTATTTACACGCCCGGCATTTATACGTCCTGCGCTCGTCTGACCCCCCGCCTTATTTACACGCCCTGCGCTCGTCTGACCCCCCGCCTTATTTACACGCCCTGCGCTCGTCTGACCCCCCGCCTTATTTACACGCCCGGCATTTTTGACAGACAAGAGGTTTTTCATATTAATTTTATTTCCCTTCTACATCCGTCACAAAAACAGACCGTGTGGCCGCTATCGTGTTGTCAGCCAGAAAGTCCGTTGTGCACAGTCTGTATAAAATGCGCTCATCTGACCCGAGCCTCGTTTGGGGTTTTTTGGGGGGGGGGGGGTTAGAGTAGGGAGCAGCGAGCCAGAACTTATCATTTCCAGTCAATGTGCCCCAGAATCAGCGGCTGAAACATTAAAACTGAATAAAACGAAATAAGAGAAAGAAAATCTCTTCCCATTTTCTGCATTTCTCATTTTCTCGTTGCTGGGAAGGCTCCGCGCTCGGGTCCACCACTGCACGAGGCTCCGTCCGCGCTCGGGTCCACCACTGCACGAGGCTCCGTCCGCGCTCGGGTCCACCACTGCACGAGGCTCCGTCCGCGCTCGGGTCCACCACTGCACGAGGCTCCGTCCGCGCTCGGGTCCACCACTGCACGAGGCTCCGTCCGCGCTCGGGTCCACCACTGCACGAGGCTCCGTCCGCGCTCGGTCCACCACTGCACGAGGCTCCGTCCGCGCTCGGGTCCACCACTGCACGAGGCTCCGTCCTCGCTCGGGTCCACCACTGCACGAGGCTCAGTCCGCGCTCGGGTCCACCACTGCACGAGGCTCAGTCCGCGCTCGGGTCCACCACTGCACGAGGATCCGTCCGCGCTCGGGTCCACCACTGCACGAGGATCCGTCCGCGCTCGGGTCCACCACTGCACGAGGCTCCGTCCGCGCTCGGGTCCACCACTGCACGAGGCTCCGTCCGCGCTCGGGTCCACCACTGCACGAGGCTCCGTCCGCGCTCGGGTCCACCACTGCACGAGGCTCCGTCCGCGCTCGGGTCCACCACTGCACGAGGCTCCGTCCTCGCTCGGGTCCACCACTGCACGAGGCTCCGTCCGCGCGCTCGGGTCCACCACTGCACGAGGCTCCGTCCGCGCTCGGGTCCACCACTGCACGAGGCTCCGTCCGCGCTCGGGTCCACCACTGCACGAGGCTCCGTCCGCGCTCGGGTCCACCACTGCACGAGGCTCAGTCCGCGCTCGGGTCCACCACTGCACGAGGCTCCGTCCGCGCTCGGGTCCACCACTGCACGAGGCTCCGTCCGCGCTCGGGTCCACCACTGCACGAGGATCCGTCCGCGCTCGGGTCCACCACTGCACGAGGATCCGTCCGCGCTCGGGTCCACCACTGCACGAGGATCCGTCCGCGCTCGGGTCCACCACTGCACGAGGCTCAGTCCGCGCTCGGGTCCACCACTGCACGAGGATCCGTCCGCGCTCGGGTCCACCACTGCACGAGGATCCGTCCGCGCTCGGGTCCACCACTGCACGAGGATCCGTCCGCGCTCGGGTCCACCACTGCACGAGGATCCGTCCGCGCTCGGGTCCACCACTGCACGAGGATCCGTCCGCGCTCGGGTCCACCACTGCACGAGGATCCGTCCGCGCTCGGGTCCACCACTGCACGAGGCTCCGTCCGCGCTCGGGTCCACCACTGCACGAGGCTCCGTCCGCGCTCGGGTCCACCACTGCACGAGGCTCAGTCCGCGCTCGGGTCCACCACTGCACGAGGATCCGTCCGCGCTCGGGTCCACCACTGCACGAGGATCCGTCCGCGCTCGGGTCCACCACTGCACGAGGATCCGTCCGCGCTCGGGTCCACCACTGCACGAGGCTCCGTCCGCGCGCTCGGGTCCACCACTGCACGAGGCTCCGTCTGCGCTCGGGTCCACCACTGCACGAGGCTCCGTCCGCGCTCGGGTCCACCACTGCACGAGGCTCCGTCCGCGCTCGGGTCCACCACTGCACGAGGCTCCGCAGGCTGTAATCCCCCCCCCCCCGATTCAGACGCCGACGCATTTATTGAAGCAGAAAAAAACTGATTTCTTTCAATTAACCCCCTCCCCCCCGCAGACCCAGGGATCTTTAATTCAGGTCTTCCGGCGCTTGTCACAAGCGATAACGTTGCCGCACGCCGGCGCGAGGTCACAGAGCGCGACACTACCAGCGTCCCTGAACGTCCTTCAAAAAGAGTAATGAAAAATATATATATATCCCGCGCTCGCCGTGAGACCCCAAATAAAGCGAGACCCCTGGGCGCAGGAATGACGGGCGAGAGGCAGACACTGTGTGACAAGCGGGCGAGGTACAATCCCCAGGTGAGAGACAGGCGAGCGCTTCCTTTAATTTAAATCGCGTGTCGCTGTCACCGCGTCGCCCCCCTCCCCCGCAGCCACCGGCGACGCATCGATTTTCTGCAAAACATTCCGTTTATTACAAACTCACATTTCATTCTTTTTTCTGCCAATACCCGACGCGGGTCTCGGCATACACAGGCGCGAGCGCGTCCCCCGGGCCCCCAGACAGACAGCGGCGGCAGCAGAACACGCGGAGACGATGAAGACAGGCAACGCAAAACGCGATGTGCACGGAGGGGGGGGGGCCGCGAGCGCGTCCCCCAGACAGACGGCGTCAGCAGAACACGCGGAGACGATGAAGACAGGCAACGCAAAACACGAGCACGTCCGACGAATTGTGACTCGTCTCGAATTTATCACATAATGAAAACGGGCAGAAAAAAAACACAATGATTACAGCGGCCAATCACAGGTCAGACAACCCGGCGGAGACAGGAACGGCCGGAACACAACAACACAAACACACATTGTTACAGGATGTGAACCGCCCAATGGCAGGAAATTATCAGGGTCCGCACGTCACGCCGCCGCCATGTTTTGACACTCCATGGGTCTGCGCGTCATCGCATCGCCGCCGTGTTTTGTCGCTCCCCCGGGTCCGCGCGTTGCCGACGCCGTGTTTTGTCGCTCCCCCGGGTCTGCGCGTCGCCGCTGTGTTTTGTCGCTCCCCCGGGTCTGCGCGTCGCCGCCGTGTTTTGTCGCTCCCCCGGGTCTGCGCGTCGCCGCCGTGTTTTGTCGCTCCCCCGGGTCTGCGCGTCGCCGCCGTGTTTTGTCGCTCCCCCGGGTCCGCGCGTTGCCGACGCCGTGTTTTGTCGCTCCCCGGGTCTGCGCGTCGCCGCTGTGTTTTGTCGCTCCCCCGGGTCTGCGCGTCGCCGCTGTGTTTTGTCGCTCCCCCGGGTCTGCGCGTCGCCGCTGTGTTTTGTCGCTCCCCCGGGTCTGCGCGTCGCCGCTGTGTTTTGTCGCTCCCCCGGGTCTGCGCGTCGCCGCTGTGTTTTGTCGCTCCCCCGGGTCTGCGCGTCGCCGCTGTGTTTTGTCGCTCCCCCGGGTCTGCGCGTCGCCGCTGTGTTTTGTCGCTCCCCCGGGTCTGCGCGTCGCCGCTGTGTTTTGTCGCTCCCCCGGGTCTGCGCGTCGCCGCTGTGTTTTGTCGCTCCCCCGGGTCTGCGCGTCGCCGCTGTGTTTTGTCGCTCCCCCGGGTCTGCGCGTCGCCGCTGTGTTTTGTCGCTCCCCCGGGTCTGCGCGTCGCCGCTGTGTTTTGTCGCTCCCCCGGGTCTGCGCGTCGCCGCTGTGTTTTGTCGCTCCCCCGGGTCTGCGCGTCGCCGCTGTGTTTTGTCGCTCCCCCGGGTCTGCGCGTCGCCGCTATGTTTTGTCGCTCCCCCGGGTCTGCGCGTCGCCGCTGTGTTTTGTCGCTCCCCCGGGTCTGCGCGTCGCCGCTGTGTTTTGTCGCTCCCCCGGGTCCGCGCGTCGTCGTCGCCGCTGTGTTTTGTCGCTCCCCCGGGTCTGCGCGTCGCCGCTGTGTTTTGTCGCTCCCCCGGGTCCGCGCGTCGTCGCCGCCGCTGTGTTTTGTCGCTCCCCCGGTCTGCGCGTCGCCGCCGCTGGTTTTGTCGCTCCCCCGGGTCTGCGCGTCGCCGCTGTGTTTTGTCGCTCCCCCGGGTCTGCGCGTCGCCGCTGTGTTTTGTCGCTCCCCCGGGTCTGCGCGTCGCCGCTGTGTTTTGTCGCTCCCCCGGGTCTGCGCGTCGCCGCTGTGTTTTGTCGCTCCCCCGGGTCTGCGCGTCGCCGCTGTGTTTTGTCGCTCCCCCGGGTCTGCGCGTCGCCGCTGTGTTTTGTCGCTCCCCCGGGTCTGCGCGTCGCCGCGTGTTTTGTCGCTCCCCCGGGTCTGCGCGTCGCCGCTGTGTTTTGTCGCTCCCCGGGTCTGCGCGTGCGTCGCCGCTGTGTTTTGTCGCTCCCCCGGGTCTGCGCGTCGCCGCTGTGTTTTGTCGCTCCCCCGGGTCTGCGCGTCGCCGCTGTGTTTTGTCGCTCCCCCGGGTCTGCGCGTCGCCGCTGTGTTTTGTCGATCCCCCGGGTCCGCGCGTCGTCGCCGCTGCTGCTGCTGTGTTTTGTCGATCCCCCGGGTCCGCCGTCGCCGTGTTTTGTCGATCCCCCGGGTCCGCGCGTCGCCGTGTGTTTTGTCGATCCCCCGGTCCGCGCGTCGCCGTGTTTTGTCGATCCCCCGGGTCCGCGCGTCGCCGTGTTTTGGCGATCCCCCGGGTCCGCGCGTCGCCGTGTTTTGGCGATCCCCCGGGTCCGCGCGTCGCCGTGTTTTGGCGATCCCCCGGGTCCGCGCGTTGCCGACGCCGTGTTTTGTCGCTCCCCCGGGTCTGCGCGTCGCCGCTGTGTTTTGTCGCTCCCCCGGGTCTGCGCGTCGCCGCTGTGTTTTGTCGCTCCCCCGGGTCTGCGCGTCGCCGCTGTGTTTTGTCGCTCCCCCGGGTCTGCGCGTCGCCGCTGTGTTTTGTCGCTCCCCCGGGTCTGCGCGTCGCCGCTGTGTTTTTGTCGCTCCCCCGGGTCTGCGCGTCGCCGCTGTGTTTTGTCGCTCCCCCGGGTCTGCGCGTCGCCGCTGTGTTTTGTCGCTCCCCCGGGTCTGCGCGTCGCCGCTGTGTTTTGTCGCTCCCCCGGGTCTGCGCGTCGCCGCTGTGTTTTGTCGCTCCCCCGGGTCTGCGCGTCGCCGCTGTGTTTTGTCGCTCCCCGGGTCTGCGCGTCGCCGCTGTTTGTTTTGTCGCTCCCCGGGTCTGCGCGTCGCCGCTGTGTGTTTGTCGCTCCCCCGGGTCTGCGCGTCGCCGCTGTGTTTTGTCGCTCCCCCGGGTCTGCGCGTCGCCGCTGTGTTTTGTCGCTCCCCCGGGTCTGCGCGTCGCCGCTGTGTTTTGTCGCTCCCCCGGGTCTGCGCGTCGCCGCTGTGTTTTGTCGCTCCCCCGGGTCTGCGCGTCGCCGCTGTGTTTTGTCGCTCCCCCGGGTCTGCGCGTCGCCGCTATGTTTTGTCGCTCCCCCGGGTCTGCGCGTCGCCGCTGTTTTTTGTCGCTCCCCCGGGTCTGCGCGTCGCCGCTGTGTTTTGTCGCTCCCCCGGGTCTGCGCGTCGCCGCTGTGTTTTGTCGCTCCCCCGGGTCTGCGCGTCGCCGCTGTGTTTTTGTCGCTCCCCCGGGTCTGCGCGTCGCCGCCTGTGTTTTGTCGCTCCCCCGGGTCTGCGCGTCGCCGCTGTGTTTTGTCGCTCCCCCGGGTCTGCGCGTCGCCGCTGTGTTTTGTCGCTCCCCCGGGTCCGCGCGTCGTCGTCGCCGCTGTGTTTTGTCGCTCCCCCGGGTCTGCGCGTCGCCGCTGTGTTTTGTCGCTCCCCCGGGTCCGCGTCGTCGCCGCCGCCGTGTTTTGTCGCTCCCCGGGTCTGCGCGTCGCCGCTGTGTTTTGTCGCTCCCCCGGGTCTGCGCGTCGCCGCTGTGTTTTGTCGCTCCCCGGGTCTGCGCGTCGCCGCTGTGTTTTGTCGCTCCCCCGGGTCTGCGCGTCGCCGCTGTTTTGTCGCCCCCGGGTCTGCGCGTCGCCGCTGTGTTTTGTCGCTCCCCCGGGTCTGCGCGTCGCCGCTGTGTTTGTCGCTCCCCCGGGTCTGCGCGTCGCCGCTGTGTTTTGTCGCTCCCCCGGGTCTGCGCGTCGCCGCTGTGTTTTGTCGCTCCCCCGGGTCTGCGCGTCGCCGCTGTGTTTTGTCGCTCCCCCGGGTCTGCGCGTCGCCGCTGTGTTTTGTCGCTCCCCCGGGTCTGCGCGTCGCCGCTGTGTGTTTTGTCGCTCCCCCGGGTCTGCGCGTCGCCGCTGTGTTTTGTCGATCCCCCGGGTCCGGCGTCGTCGCCGCTGCTGTGCTGTGTTTTGTCGATCCCCCGGGTCCGCGCGTCGCCGTGTTTTGTCGATCCCCCGGGTCCGCGCGTCGCCGTGTTTTGTCGATCCCCCGGGTCCGCGCGTCGCCGTGTTTTGTCGATCCCCCGGGTCCGCGCGTCGCCGTGTTTTGGCGATCCCCCGGGTCCGCGCGTCGCCGTGTTTTGGCGATCCCCCGGGTCCGCGCGTCGCCGTGTTTTGGCGATCCCCCGGGTCGCGCGTCGCCGTGTTTTGGCGATCCCCCGGGTCCGCGCGTCGCCGTGTTTTTGGCGATCCCCCGGGTCCGCGCGTCGCCGTGTTTTGGCGATCCCCCGGTCCGCGCGTTGCCGACGCCGTGTTTTGTCGCTCCCCCGGGTCTGCGCGTCGCCGCTGTGTTTTGTCGCTCCCCGGGTCTGCGCGTCGCCGCTGTGTTTTGTCGCTCCCCCGGGTCTGCGCGTCGCCGCTGTGTTTTGTCGCTCCCCCGGGTCTGCGCGTCGCCGCTGTGTTGGTCGCTCCCCCGGGTCTGCGCGTCGCCGCTGTGTTTTGTCGCTCCCCCGGTACTGCGCGTCGCCGCTGTGTTTTGTCGCTCCCCCGGGTCTGCGCGTCGCCGCTGTTTTTGTCGCTCCCCCGGGTCTGCGCGTCGCCGCTGTGTTTTGTCGCTCCCCCGGGTCTGCGCGTCGCCGCTGTGTTTGTCGCTCCCCCGGGTCTGCGCGTCGCCGCTGTGTTTTGTCGCTCCCCCGGGTCTGCGCGTCGCCGCTGTGTTTTGTCGCTCCCCCGGGTCTGCGCGTCGCCGCTGTGTTTTGTCGCTCCCCCGGGTCTGCGCGTCGCCGCTATGTTTTGTCGCCCCCCCGGGTCTGCGCGTCGCCGCTGTGTTTTGTCGCTCCCCCGGGTCTGCGCGTCGCCGTGTGTTTTGTCGCTCCCCGGGTCTGCGCGTCGCCGCTGTGTTTTGTCGCTCCCCCGGGTCTGCGCGTCGCCGCTGTGTTTTGTCGCTCCCCCGGTCTGCGCGTCGCCGCTGTGTTTTGTCGCTCCCCGGGTCTGCGCGTCGCCGCTGTGTTTTGTCGCTCCCCCGGGTCTGCGCGTCGCCGCGTGTTTTGTCGCTCCCCCGGGTCCGCGCGTCGTCGTCGCCGCTGTGTTTTGTCGCTCCCCCGGGTCTGCGCGTCGCCGCTGTGTTTTGTCGCTCCTCCCGGTCCGCGCGTCGTCGCCGCCGCTGTGTTTTGTCGCTCCCCGGGTCTGCGCGTCGCCGCTGTGTTTTGTCGCTCCCCCGGGTCTGCGCGTCGCCGCTGTGTTTTGTCGCTCCCCCGGGTCTGCGCGTCGCCGCTGTTTTTGTCGCTCCCCCGGGGGTCTGCGCGTCGCCGCTGTGTTTTGTCGCTCCCCCGGGTCTGCGCGCGCCGCTGTGTTTTGTCGCTCCCCCGGGTCTGCGCGTCGCCGCTGTGTTTTGTCGCTCCCCCCGGGTTCTGCGCGTCGCCGCTGTGTGTTTGTCGCTCCCCCGGGTCTGCGCGTCGCCGCTGTGTTTTGTCGCTCCCCCGGGTCTGCGCGTCGCCGCTGTGTTTTGTCGCTCCCCCGGGTCTGCGCGTCGCCGCTGTGTTTTGTCGCTCCCCGGGTCTGCGCGTCGCCGCTGTGTTTTGTCGATCCCCCGGGTCCGCGCGTCGTCGCCGCTGCTGCTGTGTTTTGTCGATCCCCCGGGTCCGCGCGTCGCCGTGTTTTGTCGATCCCCCGGGTCCGCGCGTCGCCGTGTTTTGTCGATCCCCCGGGTCCGCGCGTCGCCGTTGTTTTGTCGATCCCCCGGGTCCGCGCGTCCGTGTTTTGGCGATCCCCCGGGTCCGCGCGTCGCCGTGTTTTTGGCGATCCCCCGGGTCCGCGCGTCGCCGTGTTTTGGCGATCCCCCGGGTCCGCGCGTCGCCGTGTTTTGGCGATTCCCCCGGGTCTGCGCGTCGCCGCTGTGTTTTGTCGCTCCCCCGGTCTGCGCGTCGCCGCTGTGTTTGTCGCTCCCCCGGGTCTGCGCGTCGCCGCTGTGTTTTGTCGCTCCCCCGGGTCTGCGCGTCGCCGCTGTGTTTTGTCGCTCCCCCGGGTCTGCGCGTCGCCGTGTTTTGTCGATCCCCCGGGCTCGCGCGTCGTCGCCGCCGCTGCTGCTGCTGCCTGCTGCTGCGTGTTTTGTCGATCCCCCGGGTCCACGCATCGCCGTGTTTTGGCGATCCCCCGGGTCCGCGCGTCGCCGTGTTTTTGGCGATCCCCCGGGTCCGCGCGTCGCCGTGTTTTGGCGATCCCCCGGGTCCGCGCGTCGCCGTTTTTGGCGATCCCCCGGGTCCGCGCGTCGCCGTGTTTTGGCGATCCCCCGGGTCCGCGCGTCGCCGTGTTTTGGCGATCCCCCGGGTCCGCGCGTCGCCGTGTTTTGGCGATCCCCCGGGTCCGCGCGTCGCCGTGTTTTGGCGATCCCCCGGGTCCGCGCGTCGCCGTGTTTTGGCGATCCCCCGGGTCCGCGCGTCGCCGTGTTTTGGCGATCCCCCGGGTCCGCGCGTCGCCGTGTTTTGGCGATCCCCCGGGTCTGCGCGTCGCCGCTGTGTTTTGTCGCTCCCCCGGTCTGCGCGTCGCCGCTGTGTTTTGTCGCTCCCCCGGGTCTGCGCGTCGCCGCTGTGTTTTGTCGCTCCCCCGGGTCTGCGCGTCGCCGCTGTGTTTTGTCGCTCCCCCGGGTCTGCGCGTCGCCGTGTTTTGTCGATCCCCCGGGTCCGCGCGTCGTCGCCGCCGCTGCTGCTGCTGCTGCTGCTGCTGTGTTTTGTCGATCCCCCGGGTCCACGCGTCGCCGTGTTTTGGCGATCCCCCGGGTCCGCGCGTCGCCGTGTTTTGGCGATCCCCCGGGTCCGCGCGTCGCCGTGTTTTGGCGATCCCCCGGGTCCGCGCGTCGCCGTTTTTGGCGATCCCCCGGGTCCGCGCGTCGCCGTGTTTTGGCGATCCCCCGGGTCCGCGCGTCGCCGTGTTTTGGCGATCCCCCGGTCCGCGCGTCGCCGTGTTTTGGCGATCCCCCGGGTCCGCGCGTCGCCGTGTTTTGGCGATCCCCCGGTCCGCGCGTCGCCGTGTTTTGGCGATCCCCCGGGTCCGCGCGTCGCCGTGTTTTGGCGATCCCCCGGGTCGCGCGTCGCCGTGTTTTGGCGATCCCCCGGGTCCGCGCGTCGCCGTGTTTTGGCGATCCCCCGGGTCCGCGCGTCGCCGTGTTTTGGCGATCCCCCGGGTCCGCGCGTCGCCGTGTTTTGGCGATCCCCCGGGTCTGCACGTCGCCGCTGTGTTTTGTCACTCCCCCGGGTCCGTGCATCGCTGCCATGTTTTGTCGCTCCCCGGGTCCGTGCACCGCTGCCGTGTTTTGTCGCTCCCCCGGGTCCGTGCATCGCTGCCGTGTTTTGTCGCTCCCCCGGGTCCGTGCATCGCTGCCGTGTTTTGTCGCTCCCCGGGTCCGCGTGTCGTCGCCATGTTTTGCTGCTCCCACGGTCCATGCGTCGTCGCAATGTTTTGTAGCTCCCGGGGTCCGCGCATCATCATGTTGCCGCCATGTTTTGTCGCTTACCAGGTCCGCGTGTCACATCACCCCCCATGTTTTGTCGCTCCCCGGGTTTGGTTTGTGCGTCACGTCGCCTCCATGTTTTGTCGCTCCTCGGGATCACGAGGGGTTTTTACAGTTTAAGGTTAGGGTCAAACAAACGCATTATTCGCAGCGACCGTCAAAAAAGTGCGTCCGAACGCATGGACTTATTTTTTCACGGAATACGCGATAGCGGTCATACGATGCACATTTTCGGGCGTGATTTTGTACGGATCATCAATAAAACACTTTTTGCGTCTGGACGTTATGTTGGCCGGACATTAGCAGCGTCTGACGTCTCCTAATCACGCACACACGCTGCTAGCGGACGCAGCGCACTCTGTACGACCGTACTAGCGGTTTGACGTTCTCGAAAAAATGCGTTAGTTTGCCGCTTGCGTTGCGCGGCCGGACTTTCGTGCGGCTGTACTTCGGATATTGCCCGTCATTTGCTGCTAGTGCGGCCGTGATTAAGTGCGCCAGAACGCACGTTAAAAATGCGTTAGTCTGACCCCAGCCTTAAAAGTGAGACCTGCGGCGGAAAAGCTGAAGGACATCCAGGGTCAAAGGTCACGTAAAGACGACGCACGATGGCGTCTCAGCAAGTCTCTGCTCCTGATCTCTCACTGCATCGTAAGAAATGAAATCCCCAGCAAGATCTCACGCCTCTCACCCGGTGTTACTGTAACAGATCTCAACACCCCAAGAGGGTCACATACGTCAACGCCGCTTCTTGCTGGACCCCGTGTCCCCTCATTACTCTCTGGCCTTGCTCAAGTCCCGGACAATACAATGGAACAAACACTGTAACTTCACTAAACCAGACAGGACAACGGCAACCGCAATGATAAACAAGATTATACAACGCTCTGCGAACAAGGGAGGCGGAGGAAATTCTACAGAACAGGTACCTGAAACACAAACTCCCCCCGAAACACACGCCCCCGGCCCCCCGAAACACACGCCCCCCGAAACACACGCCCCCGGCCCCCCGAAACACACACCCCCCCTGGCACCCCAAAACACACACGCCCCCCGCCACCCGCACCACACACCCTGCACCCGCTCCCCAAAACACACCCCACCCCGCAACACACACCCTGCACCCACCCCCCGAAACACACGTCCCCCGTCACCCACGCCCCCCGCAACACACACCCCCACTCCCCGAAACACACGCCACTTTCATAGTGTCAGAGGGGTTTAAGGGCTCCGTGTGGGAGGGGCCCAGTTTGGGGGGGGGTCCTGGGGGAGTGGTTGAGGGCTCCGGATGGGGGGGGAGGAGCCAGTTTGGAAGTTCCTAGTAGGAGGGGTTAAATGATCTGGGTGGGGGGGGGGGTTTTGGGATTCCTGAGGGAGGGCTGTGTGGGGGAGGGGCCCAGATTTTGAGTTCCGGAGGTGGGGGGGGGGGGTTGGGATTCCTGAGGGAGGGGTTGAGGGCTGTGTGGGGGCGGGGCACTGTTTTGGGGTTTCTGGAGGAGGAGGGGTTAAATTACCTGGGGGAGGGGCGGGGCCAGTTGGCGGGTTCCGTGGGGGCGTGGCCTCTCACCTTGTCGGCCTCCAGGTAAGATGGCGGCACGAAGCCGGTGTCCCCGGTGTCGCAGTGACTCGCCAGCCACCAGTGCCGGTTGCATCGCTCCAGGATGATGAAGGTGTCTCCGGCCCCGAATCTCAGCGCGTTGGGCTCCGGGGAGCGGAAAGCGTACAGGGCCCGGTACATAGCGGGAGGGGGGAGAGGAACAGCGTGTGCGCGCTCCCGGCTCTGCGCCGATCACGTGACAAGGCGCACGCGCGCCTGAGCGGTTATCACGTGATGCTAGGAGTCCCGCCCACTTCCCCTCATGCTGTGTTTTTTTTCTCAATGAGCTTTGTTTATAATGAACATGTCAGCGCCGCTCTCTGAGGCCGACACGGGGAGGGGCTGGGTGACGTCACAGTTGTGTTTGTTTGCAATTCGTGACCTCATGACGGGAGGCGGGTCCTATAGAATGTGTGGCTCGCGATGTCATGTGACCGTGTGGGGGTGGAGTCACAGTTACACACTCTGATCAAACCCGGGATCTGCAGCACCGGCTCAGGCCCCGCCCCCCGGCTCTGTATACAGTGATAGCTCCACCCACACCCTCTATTACCGAGCACCTCCATATACAGGAGAGGTGTATACATGAAACGGTATATGCGTGTTCCATAAGGAGTTATATAGTTACTGTATAGGGAGTTTTATAGTTACTGTATGTGGAGGTATATAGTTACTGTATAGGGAGGTATATAGTTACTGTATAGGGAGGTATATAGTTACTGTATAGGGAGTTTTATTGTTACTGTATAGGGAGGTATATAGTTACTGTATAGGGAGGTATATAGTTACTGCATAGGGAGTTATATAGTTACTGTATAGGGAGGTATATAGTTACTGTATAGGGAGGTATATAGTTACTGTATGTGGAGGTATATAGTTACTGTATAAGGGGTATATAGTTACTGTATAGGGAGTTATATAGTTACTGTATAGGGAGGTATATAGTTACTGTATAGGGAGTTATATAGTTACTGTATAGGGAGGTATATAGTTACTGTATAGGGAGTTATATAGTTACTGTATAGGGAGGTATATAGTTACTGTATAAGGAGTTTTATAGTTACTGTATAGGGAGGTATATAGTTACTGTATAGGGAGTTATATAGTTACTGTATAGGGAGGTATATAGTTACTGTATAGGGAGGTATATAGTTACTGTATAGGGAGGTATATAGTTACTGTATAAGGATGTTTATTGTTACTGTATAGGGAGGTATATAGTTACTGTATAGGGAGGTATATAGTTACTGCATAGGGAGTTATATAGTTACTGTATAGGGAGTTATATAGTTACTGTATAGGGAGGTATATAGTTACTGTATAGGGAGGTATATAGTTACTGTATGTGGAGGTATATAGTTACTGTATAAGGAGGTATATAGTTACTGTATAGGGAGTTATATAGTTACTGTATAGGGAGTTTTATAGTTACTGTATAAGGAGGTATATAGTTACTGTATAGGGAGGTATATAGTTACTGTATAGGGAGGTATATAGTTACTGTATAGGGAGTTATATAGTTACTGTATAAGGAGTTATATAGTTACTGTATAGGGAGGTATATAGTTACTGTATAGGGAGGTATATAGTTACTGTATATGGAGGTATATAGTTACTGTATAAGGGGGTATATAGTTACTGTATAGGGAGTTATATAGTTACTGTATAGGGAGGTATATAGTTACTGTATAGGGAGTTATATAGTTACTGTATAGGGAGGTATATAGTTACTGTATAGGAGTTATATAGTTACTGTATAGGGAGGTATATAGTTACTGTATAGGGAGTTATATAGTTACTGTATAGGGAGGTATATAGTTACTGTATAAGGAGTTTATAGTTACTGTATAGGGAGGTATATAGTTACTGTATAGGGAGGTATATAGTTACTGTTATAGGATATAGTTACTGTATAAGGATGTTTATTGTTACTGTATAGGGAGGTATATAGTTACTGTATAGGGAGGTATATAATTACTGCATAGGGAGTTATATAGTTACTGTATAGGGAGTTATATAGTTACTGTATACGGAGGTATATAGTTACTGTATAGGGATGTTTATTGTGTACTGTATAAGGAGGTATATTGTTACTGTATATTGAGTTATATAGTTACTGCATAAGAGGGTATATAGTTACAGTATAGGGAGGTATATTGTTACTGTATAAGGGGGTATATAGTTACTGTATATGGAGGTATATAGTTACTGTATAGGGAGGTTATATTGTTACTGTATATGAGAGTATATAGTTACAGCATAAGAGGGTATATAGTTACTGTATAGGGAGGTATATTGTTACTGTATAAGGGGGTATATAGTTACTGTATAAGGAGGTATATTGTTACTGTATATTGGAGGTATATAGTTACTGCATAAGAGGGTATATAGTTACTACATAAGGGGGTATATAGTTACTGTATAAGGAGGTATATTGTTACTGTATAAGGGGGTATATAGTTACTGCATAAGGGGGCATATAGTTACTGTATAAGGAGGTATATAGTTACTGTATAGGGAGGTATATTGTTACTGTATAAGGAGGTATATAGTTACTGTATAGGGAGGTATATAGTTACTGTATAAGGATGTATATTGTTACTGTATAGGGAGGTATATTGTTACTGTATAAGGAGGTATATTGTTACTGTATATTGAGGTATATAGTTACTGCATAAGAGGGTATATAGTTACTGTATAGGGAGGTATATTGTTACTGTATAAGGAGGTATATAGTTACTGTATGTGGAGGTATATAGTTACTACATAAGGGGGTATATAGTTACTGTATAGGGAGGTATATAGTTACTGCATATGGAGGTATATAGTTACTGCATAAGAGGGTATATAGTTACTGTATAGGGAGGTATATTGTTACTGTATAAGGGGGTATATAGTTACTGTATATGGAGGTATATAGTTACTGTATAGGGAGGTATATTGTTACTGTATATGGAGGTATATAGTTACAGCATAAGAGGGTATATAGTTACTGTATAGGGAGGTATATTGTTACTGTATAAGGGGGTATATAGTTACTGTATAAGGAGGTATATAGTTAGTTACTGTATAGGGAGGTATATGGTTACTGTATAAGGATGTATATTGTTACTGTATAGGGAGGTATATTGTTACTGTATAATGAGGTATATTGTTACTGTATATTGAGTTATATAGTTACTGCATAAGAGGGTATATAGTTACTGTATAGGGAGGTATATTGTTACTGTATAAGGGGGTATATAGTTACTGTATATGGAGGTATATAGTTACTGTATAGGGAGGTATATTGTTACTGTATATGGAGGTATATAGTTACAGCATAAGAGGGTATATAGTTACTGTATAGGGAGGTATATTGTTACTGTATAAGGGGGTATATAGTTACTGTATAAGGAGGTATATTGTTACTGTATATGGAGGTATATAGTTACTGCATAAGAGGGTATATAGTTACTACATAAGGGGGTATATAGTTACTGTATAAGGAGGTATATTGTTACTGTATAAGGGGGTATATAGTTACTGCATAAGGGGGCATATAGTTACTGTATAAGGAGGTATATAGTTACTGTATAGGGAGGTATATTGTTACTGTATAAGGAGGTATATAGTTACTGTATAGGGAGGTATATAGTTACTGTATAAGGATGTATATTGTTACTGTATAGGGAGATATATTGTTACTGTATAAGGAGGTATATTGTTACTGTATATTGAGGTATATAGTTACTGCATAAGAGGGTATATAGTTACTGTATAGGGAGGTATATTGTTACTGTATAAGGAGGTATATAGTTACTGTATGTGGAGGTATATAGTTACTACATAAGGGGGTATATAGTTACTGTATAGGGAGGTATATAGTTACTGCATATGGAGGTATATAGTTACTGTATAGGGAGGTATATTGTTACTGTATAGGGAGGTAGTTACTGTATATGGAGGTATATTGTTACTGTATAAGGAGTTATATATTTACTGTATGTGGAGGTATATAGTTACAGTTTAAGGAGGTATATAGTTACTGTATAAGGGGGTATATAGTTACTGTATAGGGAGGTATATTGTTACTGTATAGGGGGTAGTTACTGTATATGGAGGTATATTGTTACTGTATAAGGAGTTATATAGTTACTGTATAGGGGGTATATAGTTACTGTATGTGGAGGTATATAGTTACTGTATAAGGGGGTATATAGTTACTGTATAAGGGGGTATATAGTTACTGTATAGGAGGTATATAGCTGTGGGATAAAATGTATTGCGTCCCTGGGTGGGCTCGAACCACCAACCTTTCGGTTAACAGCCGAACGCGCTAACCGATTGCGCCACAGAGACGCCGCGCGAGGCCAGAGGATTCTGCTGGATTAGAGGGGGGAGGGGCGGAGTCAGCAGGGGACACGTGATCTCTACAGCTTTAATACATTGATACATATAAAGCTCAGGGTTTAGCCCACGCGCCGCCGGATTTAACCTCGCGCCGTCCGATCTACGCTTTATTCTGCGCAAAGTAAAAACAGCCCTGAAAACGGTGAAAAATAAACAACCTTTGCCGAAACCCGGGATCGAACCAGGGACCTTTAGATCTTCAGTCTAACGCTCTCCCAACTGAGCTATTTCGGCAGCTCCGAGGATCTCCAACCTGTGTCTCCTTCTATAGGACTGTAGGGGGTGGGCCCTGTGGACAGGGGGAGAGGGTGGGGCCGCCATGTTACTGCCTGGAAGATGGGGAAATATGTTTTATTTCCTATTTTATCAATATCCTGATTAATAGAACCATAAAAATAACATTGATCCAGGTGACAGCAGCCGCAGCGCCACGACTGACCGTAACACAACCGCTTAGAACACACAGAATCAGATTATATCTTTTATTTATAAATCCTCAGAGACATTTATTACAATGTATCAATATTATTATTTATTATTTATAAAGTATTTTCCCAGGAAGGATACATTGAGATTTCTCTGGTTTTCCAGGAAGGATACATTGAGATTTCTCTACTTTTCCAGGAAGGATACATTGAGATTTTTCTGGTTTTCAGGAAGGATACATTGAGATTTCTCTGGTTTTCCAGGAAGGATACATTGAGATTTCTCTAGTTTTCCAGGAAGGATACATTGAGATTCTCTGGTTTTCAGGAAGGATACATTGAGATTTCTCTGGTTTTCAGGAAGGATACAGTGAGATTTCTCTGGTTTTCAGGAAGGATACAGTGAGATTTCTCTGGTTTTCCAGGAAGGATACATTGAGATTTCTCTAGTTTTCCAGGAAGGATACATTGAGATTCTCTGGTTTTCAGGATGGATACAGTGAGATTTCTCTGGTTTTCCAGGAAGGATACATTGAGATTTCTCTGGTTTTCAGGAAGGATACAGTGAGATTTCTCTGGTTTTCAGGAAGGATACAGTGAGATTTCTCTGGTTTTCAGGAAGGATACAGTGAGATTTCTCTGGTTTTCCAGGAAGGATACATTGAGATTTCTCTAGTTTTCCAGGAAGGATACATTGAGATTCTCTGGTTTTCAGGAAGGATACATTGAGATTCCTCTGGTTTTCAGGAAGGATACAGTGAGATTTCTCTGGTTTTCAGGAAGGATACAGTGAGATTTCTCTGGTTTTCCAGGAAGGATACATTGAGATTTCTCTGGTTTTCCAGGAAGGATACATTGAGATTTCTCTGGTTTTCAGGAAGGATACATTGAGATTTCTTTACTTTTCCAGGAAGGATACATTGAGATTTCTCTAGTTTTCCAGGAAGGATACATTGAGATTTCTCTGGTTTTCAGTTTGTCCTGGATTCAACAACATTGAATTGTTACAGAAACACAAACAGGGTTATTCAGAGAGCGTGAAAAGCAGGAGAATGACTGGAGAATGAAAAATTCTAGGTCAAAATAGCCGATTTGGAAAGTGAGATGAAAGGGAGAATTTTTCTGGTTTGGCTATTTTGACCTAGAATTTTTCATTCTCCAGCCATTCTCCTGCTTTTCACCGCTCTCTGAATAACCCTGATAGTAATAAAATGCAAGATATCAGACATTTGCTGCCCCGCGGCCTTCTGGGACTTTTCAGACTCCAGCAGAGAATCTCACTGTGACATAAAGAGTCACTAAGTGTCCCTGGACAAGACACCTAACAGTAAATACTCACCCCCCCCCCCAGGACACACCGAAAACGAGAGAAATCTCAATGTATCCTTCCTGCTAAAATACTTTCTCAAAAAAACAAAAGCACGCACACTGAACAGAGACAATGGCATAAATCCACCACAAGGAGGCAGCACGATATAGCATGAGACAGAAGCATCATCACAAGCTAACAGCTTCAGCAAATCTTACCCTTACTATGATAATCACGTATATAGCACCAACAGCTTCTACAGCGCTGTGCAATAAAGAATGGAGAATTATACTAACAAATTACAAAGAAACCTGGGACTCAGAGATAAGAGTGGAAGTAGGTCCAGCTCACAGGAGTTTACAATCTAGAGGAGCAGAGGGCCCGGCTCACAGGAGTTTACAATCTAGAGGAGCAGAGGGTCCGGCTCACAGGAGCTTACAATCTAGAGGAGCAGAGGGCCCGGCTCACAGGAGTTTACAATCTAGAGGAGCAGAGGGTCCGGCTCACAGGAGTTTACAATCTAGAGGAGCAGAGGGTCCGGCTCACAGGAGTTTACAATCTAGAGGAGCAGAGGGTCCGGCTCACAGGAGCTTACAATCTAGAGGAGCAGAGGGTCCGGCTCACAGGAGCTTACAATCTAGAGGAGCAGAGGGCCCGGCTCACAGGAGCTTACAATCTAGAGGAGCAGAGGGTCCGGCTCACAGGAGTTTACAATCTAGAGAGCAGAGGGTCCGGCTCACAGGAGCTTACAATCTAGAGGAGCAGAGGGCCCGGCTCACAGGAGCTTACAATCTAGAGGAGCAGAGGGCCCGGCTCACAGGAGTTTACAATCTAGAGGAGCAGAGGGCCGGCTCACAGGAGTTTACAATCTAGAGGAGCAGAGGGTCCGGCTCACAGGAGTTTACAATCTAGAGGAGCAGAGGGCCCGGCTCACAGGAGTTTACAATCTAGAGGAGCAGAGGGTCCGGCTCACAGGAGCTTACAATCTAGAGGAGCAGAGGGCCCGGCTCACAGGAGTTTACAATCTAGAGGAGCAGAGGGTCCGGCTCACAGGAGTTTACAATCTAGAGGAGCAGAGGGCCCGGCTCACAGGAGCTTACAATCTAGAGGAGCAGAGGGTCCGGCTCACAGGAGCTTACAATCTAGAGGAGCAGAGGGCCCGGCTCACAGGAGCTTACAATCTAGAGGAGCAGAGGGTCCGGCTCACAGGAGTTTACAATCTAGAGGAGCAGAGGGTCCGGCTCACAGGAGCTTACAATCTAGAGGAGCAGAGGGCCCGGCTCACAGGAGCTTACAATCTAGAGGAGCAGAGGGCCCGGCTCACAGGAGTTTACAATCTAGAGGAGCAGAGGGCCCGGCTCACAGGAGTTTACAATCTAGAGGAGCAGAGGGTCCGGCTCACAGGAGTTTACAATCTAGAGGAGCAGAGGGCCCGGCTCACAGGAGTTTACAATCTAGAGGAGCAGAGGGTCCGGCTCACAGGAGTTTACAATCTAGAGGAGCAGAGGGTCCGGCTCACAGGAGTTTACAATCTAGAGAGCAGAGGGTCCGGCTCACAGGAGTTACAATCTAGAGGAGCAGAGGGTCCGGCTCACAGGAGCTTACAATCTAGAGGAGCAGAGGGTCCGGCTCACACGAGCTTACAATCTAGAGGAGCAGAGGGCCCGGCTCACAGGAGTTTACAATCTAGAGGAGCAGAGGGTCCGGCTCACAGGAGCTTACAATCTAGAGGAGCAGAGGGCCCGGCTCACAGGAGCTTACAATCTAGAGGAGCAGAGGGTCCGGCTCACAGGAGCTTACAATCTAGAGGAGCAGAGGGTCCGCTCACAGGAGCTTACAATCTAGAGGAGCAGAGGGTCCGGCTCACAGTTTACAATCTAGAGGAGCAGAGGGTCCGGCTCACAGGAGCTTACAATCTAGAGGAGCAGAGGGCCGGCTCACAGGAGCTTACAATCTAGAGGAGCAGAGGGTCCGGCTCACAGGAGTTTACAATCTAGAGGAGCAGAGGGCCCGGCTCACAGGAGCTTACAATCTAGAGGAGCAGAGGGTCCGGCTCACAGGAGTTTACAATCTAGAGGAGCAGAGGGCCCGGCTCACAGGAGTTTACAATCTAGAGGAGCAGAGGGCCCGGCTCACAGGAGTTTACAATCTAGAGGAGCAGAGGGCCCGGCTCACAGGAGTTTACAATCTAGAGGAGCAGAGGGTCCGGCTCACAGGAGCTTACAATCTAGAGGAGCAGAGTGAAGAGATGGAGGAAGTGATGGATTCGCCTGGATGTACGTGAGGAAATGATCTGGTTGGGCCCAGTGACCCCACAATGTGCGTTTAATTCTGGTTTCTCGGTCTCTGAAGGTGACGCAGGTGGACAGACTCCATGTTTGATTTGGGCCGCGCACGCCCTCAGTCGCCCTTCCATCAAATATTTGGTTTCGGAAAGCTGTAGATGGAGATCTGGGAAAACAAAGCGTCCTGCGTCACCGGACGCCTGGTACAGCCACGCCGCGATAAATCCCGCACTTATCACCGCGCCGCCCTGACGTTATCCCGTAAGAAAATAGAAAGTGTGCCAACGTGCCCGCGCTTGGCAGGTTCAGGCCTCGTCACCTGGTTCATCATGCACAATGTTTCGGTAACACAAGGCGCCGCCGGCACAGGAAAAAAACACTGGTTTGTTTTGGCAGAGACGGGCTGAACACACGACCACAGCTTATTGCTGCAGACACGACAACTGGCAGCAGATACATTAACAACACGCTGGATTCCGAGGGTGATTCATGACACATGATGCGCAATGGGTGAGAGACAACAATGTATCTGAGGCTGCTGTGATACAATGTGACGCCCACCTGGCACCAAGAGGCCAGTCTTTGCTCACCGGGCTGTATACACCCCCTGAATATATGGAGGAGCCTCTAAAAAGACACCCACACACCCTGAATATATGGAGGAGCCCCTAAAAAGACACCCACACACCCTGAATATATGGAGGAGCCCCTAAAAAGACACCCACACACCCTGATATATGGAGGAGCCCCTGAAGTGAGGGACAGAGGGGTTGGAGGTGTCACCTTGTGGGACACACATCATACGAGATAAATATGAGAAACGATTTATTTCTTGTTCAGGAATCTCGTTTCATTGAGATTTTATTGCACTACAACTCCCATAATCCCGTGTCTGCCGGTACCTGCTCTGTGAACATTCAGGCCCCCAGTTTGTACAAAGAGCTTACAATCCAAGCAGGTAGGGTGTGATTCAGGTAATAAGGGTCACTCTATAATGGCGGGGGGGGGGATTCATGGTGAATTCAGTCTGAGAAGAAGAAAACAAGGGATAAGAAACTAGACTGAGAACATAAACACCCCCCCCCCGCAGCGCAAGATGGCGTCACCGGCCCCGGGTAACAATGCGGCATCATTTGGATGTTTTGGAGCTGCCGGAGCAGCACATTGGGGCATTCTTTAAAATAAAAGCGCCTCTTCTTCTCCCGGCAGCACTGTATGTACCAGAGAGACACCGCGCTGGACACAGCGAGGGGGAGGAATGCGGCAAACTGCCCGGACTGCACTGATATCCTCCTTCTAAAGGATTCTGTACATTAACCCAATCACTGCCACGAACGCAGCGCCAAACATTCACTTCCACAGACCATTAACATCTTACAAATGTGACCTCAGGTTGACTGAGCCGTGGTGACCCCAGGGAGTCAGTAAAAAAAAAAACATATCTTTGTAAATCAACGAGCTGTTATCACATCATGTATTATATCCGGAATATTCTGTTATCCCATAGTAACTATTATATCCGGAATATTCTGTTATCTCATAGTAACTATTATATCCGGAATATTCTGTTATCCCATAGTAACTATTATATCCGGAATATTCTGTTATCTCATAGTAACTATTATATCCGGAATATTCTGTTATCCCATAGTAACTATTATATCCGGAATATTCTGTTATCTCATAGTAACTATTATATCCGGAATATTCTGTTATCCCATAGTAACTATTATATCTGGAATATTCTGTTATCCCATAGTAACTATTATATCCGGAATATTCTGTTATCTCATAGTAACTATTATATCTGGAATATTCTGTTATCTCATAGTAACTATTATATCCGGAATATTCCGTTATCCCATAGTAACTATTATATCCGGAATATTCTGTTATCCCATAGTAACTATTATATCTGGAATATTCTGTTATCCCATAGTAACTATTATATCCGGAATATTCTGTTATCCCATAGTAACTATTATATCCGGAATATTCTGTTATCTCATAGTAACTATTATATCCGGAATATTCTGTTATCCCATAGTAACTATTATATCCGGAATATTCTGTTATCTCATAGTAACTATTATATCTGGAATATTCTGTTATCTCATAGTAACTATTATATCCGGAATATTCTGTTATCCCATAGTAACTATTATATCTGGAATATTCTGTTATCCCATAGTAACTATTATATCCGGAATATTCTGTTATCCCATAGTAACTATTATATCCGGAATATTCTGTTATCACATAGTAAATATTATATCCGGAATATTCTGTTATCCCATAGTAACTATTATATCCGGAATATTCTGTTATCTCATAGTAACTATTATATCCGGAATATTCTGTTATCCCATAGTAACTATTATATCCGGAATATTCTGTTATCCCATAGTAACTATTATATCCGGAATATTCTGTTATTCCATAGTAACTATTATTTCCGGAATATTCTGTTATCACATAGTAACTATTATATCCGGAATATTCTGTTATCCCATAGTAACTATTATATCCGGAATATTCTGTTATCACATAGTAACTATTATATCCGGAATATTCTGTTATCCCATAGTAACTATTATATCTGGAATATTCTGTTATCCCATAGTAACTATTATATCCGGAATATTCTGTTATCCCATAGTAACTATTATATCTGGAATATTCTGTTATCTCATAGTAACTATTATATCCGGAATATTCTGTTATCCCATAGTAACTATTATATCCGGAATATTCTGTTATCCATAGTACTTATTATTCCGGAATATTCTGTTATTCCATAGTAACTATTATTTCCGGAATATTCTGTATCGCCATAGTAACTATTATATCCGGAATATTCTGTTATCTCATAGTAACTATTATATTCCGGAATATTCTGTTATCCCATAGTAACTATTATATCCGGAATATTCTGTTATCCCATAGTAACTATTATATCCGGATATTCTGTTATCCCATAGTAACTATTATATCCGGAATATTCTGTTATTCCATAGTAACTATTATATCCGGAATATTCCGTTATCCATAGTAACTATTATATCCGGAATATTGTTATCCCATAGTAACTATTATATCCGGAATATTCTGTTATCCCATAGTAACTATTATATCGGAATATTCTGTTATCCCATAGTAACTATTATATCCGGAATATTCCGTTATCCCATAGTAACTATTAATCCGGAATTATTTCTTTTATCCCATAGTAACTATTATATCCGGAATATTCTGTTATCCCATAGTAACTATTATATCCGGAATATTCTATTATCCCATAGTAACTATTATATCCGGAATATTCTATTATCCCATAGTAACTATTATATCCGGAATATTCTATTATCCCATAGTAACTATTATATCCGGAATATTCTGTTATCCCATATTAACTATTATATCCGGAATATTCTGTTATCTAATAGTAACTATTATATCTGGAATATTCTGTTATCCCATAGTAACTATTATATCCGGAATATTCTGTTATCCCATAGTAACTATTATATCCGGAATATTCTGTTATCCCACAGTAACTATTATATCCGGAATATTCTGTTATCCTATAGTAACTATTATATCCGGAATATTCCGTTATCCCATAGTAACTATTATATCTGGAATATTATGTTATCCCATAGTAACTATTATATCTGGAATATTCTGTTATCTCATAGTAACTATTATATCCGGAATATTCTGTAATAACATCATGTATTATATCCGGAATATTCCGTTATCCCATAGTAACTATTATATCCGGAATATTCTGTTATCCCATAGTAACTATTATATCTGGAATATTCCATTATCCCATAGTAACTATTATATCCGGAATATTCCGTTATCCCATAGTAACTATTATATCCGGAATATTCTGTTATCCCATAGTAACTATTATATCCGGAATATTCTGTTATCCCATAGTAACTATTATATCCGGAATATTCTGTTATCCCATAGTAACTATTATATCCGGAATATTCTGTTATCCCATAGTAACTATTATATCCGGAATATTCTGTTATCCCATAGTAACTATTATATCCGGAATATTCTGTTATCCCATAGTAACTATTATATCTGGAATATTCCATTATCCCATAGTAACTATTATATCCGGAATATTCCGTTATCCCATAGTAACTATTATATCCGGAATATTCTGTTATCCCATAGTAACTATTATATCCGGAATATTCTGTTATCCCATAGTAACTATTATATCCGGAATATTCTGTTATCCCACAGTAACTATTATATCCGGAATATTCTGTTATCCCATAGTAACTATTATATCCGGAATATTCTGTTATCCCATAGTTACTATTATATCCGGAATATTCTGTTATCCCATATTAACTATTATATCCGGAATATTCTGTTATCCCATAGTAACTATTATATCCGGAATATTCTGTTATCCCATAGTTACTATTATATCCGGAATATTCTGTTATCCCATAGTTACTATTCTATCCGGAATATTCTGTTATCCCATAGTAACTATTATATCCGGAATATTCCGTTATCCCATAGTTACTATTATATCTGGAATATTCTGTTATCCCATAGTAACTATTATATCCGGAATATTCTGTTATCCCATAGTAACTATTATATCCGGAATATTCTGTTATCCCATAGTTACTATTATATCCGGAATATTCTGTTATCCCATAGTTACTATTATATCCGGAATATTCTGTTATCCCATAGTAACTATTATATCCGGAATATTCTGTTATTCCATAGTAACTATTATATCCGGAATATTCTGTTATCCCATAGTAACTATTATATCTGGAATATTCTGTTATCTCATAGTAACTATTATATCCGGAATATTCTGTTATCCCATAGTAACTATTATATCCGGAATATTCTGTTATCCCATAGTAACTATTATATCCGGAATATTCCGTTATCCCATAGTCACTATTATATCCGGAATATTCTGTTATCCCATAGTAACTATTATATCCGGAATATTCTGTTATCCCATAGTAACTATTATATCCGGAATATTCTGTTATCCCATAGTAACTATTATATCCGGAATATTCTGTTATCCCATAGTAACTATTATATCCGGAATATTCTGTTATCCCATAGTAACTATTATATCCGGAATATTCCGTTATCCCATAGTAACTATTATATCCGGAACATTCTGTTATCCCATAGTAACTATTATATCCGGAATATTCCGTTATCCCATAGTAACTATTATATCCGGAACATTCCGTTATCCCATAGTTACTATTATATCCGGAATATTCTGTTATCCCATAGTAACTATTATATCCGGAACATTCTGTTATCCCATAGTAACTATTATATCCGGAATATTCTGTTATCCCATAGTAACTATTATATCCGGAACATTCTGTTATCCCATAATAACTATTATATCCGGAATATTCCGTTATCCCATAGTAACTATTATATCCGGAACATTCTGTTATCCCATAGTAACTATTATATCCGGAATATTCCGTTATCCCATAGTAACTATTATATCCGGAATATTCTGTTATCCCATAGTAACTATTATATCCGGAACATTCTGTTATCCCATAATAACTATTATATCCGGAATATTCCGTTATCCCATAGTTACTATTATATCCGGAACATTCCGTTATCCCATAGTTACTATTATATCCGGAATATTCTGTTATCCGTAGTAACTATTATATCCGGAATATTCTGTTATCTCATAGTAACTATTATATCCGGAATATTCCATTATCCCATAGTTACTATTATATCCGGAATATTCTGTTATCACATAGTAACTATTATATCCGGAATATTCCGTTATTCCATAGTAACTATTATATCCGGAATATTCCGTTATACGCCTGTGTACGGGTTTGCAGTTGTTGGGGGGAGGGGGGTTTATATAAAGTCCCTGTTTTGGACGTGTTTTGCCCATTTTGTAGCGGGAGCCGCTCGATATAAACACGTCCGCTCGTCTGACTCATTCTGTTCTGTGGAAGAACTTCAAAGGCGGTGAAAGGACGGGACGGGACGGGGGGGTCTGTTCTTCTGTTACGGTCCAGCCTCTCTGCGGTAAATGGGCGCCTCGGGTGGGAAATTTATCCTTATCCGGAATCCTGGGATGTTGTTTGTAGCTCTTGCAGGGATGAAAGAAATGGGTGGTAAATTATAAATCATACATTGTTCAGGGCAGGAGGGCAAAGAAATCTCTAAACCGTCTCTAATCTCCCATCATCCCAGTCACTGCCTGAGTGAAAATAACATTAGATTTGTTTTTCTGCCCTCAAAAGCCTCCAGAGATACTGAGCCAAGCAGAGGAGCCTCCTGGGCACGGCGTGCTGGAGGAAGAGCATCCTCTAATCCAGGTTTCTGCAACTCTGGCCCTTCAGATGTTCCGGAACTACATTTCCTATGAGGCTCTATCAGCCTAATGAGTAGATGAGCATCATGGGAGTTTTTTCTAAAACATCTGGAGGACCAAGGTTGCTCTCCTCTGATGTGTACATTGATGAACCTCCATCAGACTTCCCACCACTGAGTTTGATATCTCATCACAAACCAATGTCCATTCTGTGACACCATGTGATCTACAATGTGGTGCCGAGTTATTCCCAAATATTTCCTATTAAGAATTAGGGATGAGCTGTTCGGTTCGATCTGTTCGGAGTTCGCATCGAACATCGGCCGTTCGCCTGTTCGCCGAACTCCGAACATTCCCGCGTGTTCGGTTCGAGTTCGCCCACAATGCACTTTTCCAATGGCCTGAAGCTTGTAATTGGCTACAGCCTTGCACCTGACCACAGTTTAGGTGCAAGACAGGTGCAAGACTATGCCAATCACGGCTCAGAGTCCTGATTGGGCAAGTTTTGCCCAATCATGGGCTCACAGAGCTAAGTCCCGCAGCACTCTATATAAGGCTTCACACAGCCCAGCCAGCACGTGTTTTTTGAGAGGAGATTGTTCTGTTAGTGTGTGTTCTCACTGCCAGCAGCTTTTGAGGGGGTCTCACTTTGAGAAAATATCTGGGAATTGTAATTTGTGTCTTGTCACTGCCACCCATCAGGGGGTCTCACTCTGAAAGGACGTTCAGTGCTGCTGGAGGTTTTGTCACAGACAAAAGAGTGCGTCTGTCCACCGACTCTGTAGACCGGCTGACATTTATAAAAATGAATCAGTCCTGGATCAGCAGCTATCAATCCCCTGATGCTGAAGTAATGGAATAGATCGGGATCTCTTCTGCATTCACAAAACCTCCAGCAATGCACTCTTCCACAATACCACAAAAGGGTTACGGTGTGAAGGCACTTGCTGCCACCAAAGGCAAAATATTTGGGTGCACTGACGCCTGTACCAGATTCATATAATTTTAATATTTGACCGCAGGGTCCAACCCTGCACTCTTCCACAATACCACAGAGGGGTTACGGTGTGACGGCACTGTTGCCGACACTAAAGGCCCGATTTAGGCTGGGGTCAGACCAGCGCACTTTTAACGTGCGTTCTGGCGCACATAATTACGGCCGCACTAGCAGCAGATGACGGGCAATGACGGACAATATACGATGTACGGTCGCACGAAAGTCCGGCCGCGCAACGCAAGTAGAAAACGAACGCATTTTTTCGAGAACGCCGAACCGCTAGTACTGACGTACAGAGTGCGCAGCTGCGGCATAGCGGCATGTGTGCGTGATTAGGAGACGTCAGACACTGCTAATGTCCAGCCTACATAACGTCCAGACGCAAAAAGAGTTTTATTGACGATCTGAAAAAATCACGCACGAAAAATGCGCATCGTATGACCGTTTTCGCTCACTCCGTGAAAAAATACGTCAATTCGTTCGGACGCACTTTTTTACGTTCGCGTGTAAAAATGCTTTCGTTTGACCCTAGCCTACAAGTACCTATTGTTACTTTCATCCAAAGCCTGCATAAGTTTCACCATAATTTAGCCAAAAAATCACTAAACTTGTTCTGCGTGTCCTAAAACGTCTCCTCTTTTCACACAGGCTGTCGCCCCAAGCAGTTGTTTATGAAGAGATTAAAGGAAAACCGTTTACCGTCATTTGAAATGTCATTTTTTTGTTTTTAAGTGTTTCTATACATCCTAGAAATCCACCACTTCACGGGCAGGTTATGGGGACCTCCTAGGCACGATATTTGAAGGAATTTTTCCTTTAAAAACGTTTTTTTTTAAAAAAACTTTTTGTCCTTGTTTCCTGTCCCCCAGGGCACTACCCGGACCCCCATACGCCTTTTATGGCAAATATCTAGCATATATGCCCTCTTGGAGGCCACTCTAAAAACCAAACTTTTGAGTCCCATTGACTTGCATTGAGTTTGGTTCGTGTCCGAATTCGAACTCGAACTTTTGAAATCGTTCGAGTTCGAATGCGAACCGAACACCGGGGTGTTCGGCTCATCACTATTAAGAATATCAGATGTTCTAGATAACCCAGAATGTTCTGCGTGTCAAATATCTCCCTTATGTCCCCATGCGTCTATCTAGTCCCAAAAAAAAAACTGTGGAGCTTGCAAGGTCTCTGCCTGAGGTATTTTTTTTTGAGAAAGGATTTTACCAGGAAGGATACATTGAGATTTCTCTCATTTTCAAGTATGTCCTGGGTGGCGAGTATGTACCGTTAGGTGTCTTGCCCAAGGACACTTACTGGAGAGGTTGCTCGCTGGGATCGAACCCATGTCTCCACAGGCTCTCTCCACGCAGAGCAGTGATGTTACCTCTACTCCACCCAGATTTCACGTGCCTATGGGTCCATCTTCTTTATGTACGCTTAAACCCATGACCACATGGCCTCCTTTGATCACTGACCAGGCATCTCTATGTGAATCTGTTGGCCTCCTTTTCATGGTCCCATTTGCTCCATCTACTCCCAATATTCATGTATAGCGATCAAGTATGTTGGTGTCTTGTTCCATAGGGTCCATCTACTTTCAGAATCCATCCATGGGACCTAGTTGTCTATGTTTGCTGGTGTCCATGTCCCATTGGGTGTATCTACTTTCAGAATCCATCCATGGGACCTAGTTGTCTATGTTTGCTGGTGTCCATGTACCATTTGGTCCATCTACTTTCAGATTCCATCCATGGGACCTAGTTGTCTATGTTTTCTGGTGTCCATGTCCCATTGGGACCATTTACTTTCAGAATTCATCTAGGGGATCTAGTGATCTCTCCTTGTTGGTGTCATGTCCCATTGGGTCCATCTACTCTCAAAATACATCTATGAGGACCAAGTGGTCTACATTTGATGGTGTCATATCCCCTTGTGTCCATCTACTCTCAGAACCCATCTATGGGGATCTAGTGATCTCTGTTTATTGGTGTATTGCTGTCTTCTCCCATTGGGTCCATCTGGTCTCAAAATCCATCTATGGGAACGTAGTGATCTCCGTTTATTAGGGTCATGTATCCATAAGGTCCATCTACTCTAAGAATCCATCTATGGGTAACTTGTGATCTCCATTGGTTGGTGTCATGTCCCATTGAGTCCATCTACTCTCAGAATCCATCCATGGGCACATAGTGATCTCTGTTGGTGTCATGTCCCATTGGGTCCATCTACTCTAAATTCCATCCATGGGCACGTAGTGATCTCCGTTTGTTGGTGTCATGTCCCATTTGGTCCAGATACTCTCAGATTCCATCTGTCGGCACCTTGTGGTTTCTGTTTTTTGGTGCTATGACCCATTGGGTCCATCTAAACCCAGTGACTATACACAGAGGTGGTACGGCCACGCTCCTGATGAAGCAGGTTGGCACTACGTGTGGCTGACACTGCGCTGTACACTGAGGAAGCGGCTGTGCACCTGTAGCGTCTTCTCTTGGGTCTCGTCCATCTAGTAAAGCACTGGTCGCACTGGTGGAGCACGTCGCGGCAGCACTGGTGGATGTCTTTTTATTTTCTCATACCATAATCACGTGACATGATGAGATCAGACTAGCTTTAGAACATGCAGCGGATCTTCCAAGTTCCGGGAATTATTTGGGATCCACAATTGTTGCGTCACTGCAAAAGTGCAGAAACAATTTGATGTATAAACGTACAAAGCGCGTTTATAAACAGCCGCCCCCATAAAATGACAAAACACCGGGGCTGGCGGGATGTGCCGCTGCCCTGGTCCTCGGGTAAAGTCTGCATGATTTACGGCTGCGAGCGCAGCTACGCCCTGTGTTTTGATGTCATAAAAACCTAAACTCTGCTGCGTTTCCATGGAGGAACAAATACCAAAGGGCGAGACGCGCCACGTCGCTACCCGGTCCCGGGTGAGAGGGTATCGGCGGCCGCACAGCATCTGGATCCACAAACAAAAACCTGGGAATGTTTGCGTTTCAGGCTTGTTACATTGTGTCAGTGTGGCTTATGGAGATTCCATGGGATGAATCCGTCCAAAACATTAAAGGGACCGTCTCGTCGTGTTTAATTATCCCTGAATACATTGTATCAGCCGCCGCCTGCGTCACGATTCTCTGGATCGACGAGTCACGGCATGATTTTACCGTTTTAGCTGAAACATTCCGCAGTTGCTGCTGACGTTTTAGAGGCTTATTCACTAAGCTCAGAAATTGCCACCGAATTGCACCGAACAGGGAATTTCACTATCAGGGTTATTCAGAGAGCGGTGAAAAGCGGGAGAATGACTGGAGAATGGAAAATTCTAGGTCAAAATATCCAAACCAGAAAAATTCTCCCTTTCATCTCACTTTCCAAATCGGCTATTTTGACCTAGAATTTTCCATTCTCCAGTCATTCTCCTGCTGTTCACCTCTCTCTGAATAACCCTGTACATCTGCGATTTCACTCTTCACTAAGCTGTATTTTCACCAAATACACTTGAAACTACAGCAAAATACGGTGCACTTGGTAGCAATTCGGCAGGTTCGGCGGCACCAAAATTGTTCCACTTAAAACTATTCATTCGCCCATTTTTTTTTTTTTTTGGAGAAGGATTTTACCAGGAAGGATACATTGAGATTTCTCTCGTTTTCAAGTATTCACAGAACGCCAAATTGCACCGAAACTGCAACGAAAGGCCCTGATTTTCAGTGTTTCAATCCAACAGGTTTAAACAGGTGAATTCCATAGGAATGTTCTTGAACCCAGGACATATTGAAAGCGAGAGAAATCTCAATGTATCCTTCCTGGTAAAATCCTTTATAAATAAATAGGACTCAATGTAAAAAAAATAAAAAATTTAAAGACCATTTATTATTTTTTACAAAAAACTTTTTTATGACCTTCTTTTACTTTTTTTTTATTTTAAGACATTTTTTTTTATTTTTATACGATTTTATTAATTTTAAAAATACTTTTTTTAATATGTTTTAAAGGACCTTTTTATTTATTTTTTTTAAATACTTTTCTTTTTTATAAGACTTTTTTATTATTTTGTAACAGACCTTTTTATTATGTTTTAAAGGACCTTTTTTTACGCATTTTTTTTACTACATTTTTATTGGTTTAACCTCCTATTAGAAGAAAAGCAAAGTTTCTATCTTTCTTTTTTCCCTGATGGAATTTGCCGTGACCAATTCGGTGATTAATGGCGCAATTCGTTGGTTTTTGGCAACTTCGATTTTGGCAAAATACGGTGAACGTTCAATGAATAGTGAATTCACTGAGTTTTCAGCTAAAATGAAATCTCCGAAGTGAGTCAAAATGCATCGAACCCCAAGGGTTTTATAGCAGAGCTCTGTCTTCCTCCGTCCCACTGTCAGCTGATCTCAATCCGTCCCTCAGCAAAGCACATCACACAAAGTCTCAGCAGCACCATCTCGCTGCATCCCCCCCCCCCGTGTCTCCTCACACCCCATGCCATGAGCCCTCTCCACATTGCACGTTGTTCGGGTTGTGCCCTGCGATGTCATTGGGTTCTATTTTTCGCTGCAGAATTTAAACCCTTCGCTTCTGTTGATATTATTTTGGGGATTCTGGCATTTTTAGATATTTTTTTTATATATTCTTAAATATATATATTTTTATCATTTTAGTTGCCAAGTGCACTTGCACAAGTACAACACTAGATGGCAGGAGCGTCACTGACAATTGCCCATTGCACCTCGACAGATGGCGCACTGGGAGGAGCTTCCAATGGAAATCAAGGAGGAATAAAAGTACAGTGAGTGGTGCTTTTCAGGATATTTTTGGGTGCAGAAATCCAGAACTGAGCACTGGCGAGGATCAAATCTATTCATACAAGGGGCTTATTACCACTTAATTATTCAGCGTCAGGAAAGGTCACTTCAACGAAAAACCAAGAAAAATCCACACAATAATAACTAAACCCTGCAGATCCACAGAATAATAACTAAACCCTGCAGATCCACAGAATGAAAACTAAACCCTGCAGATCCACAGACTAATAACTAAACCCCGCAGATCCACAGAATGAAAACTAAACCCTGCAGATCCACAGAATAATAACTAAACCCTGCAGATCCACAGACTAATAACTAAACCCTGCAGATCCACAGACTAATAACTAAACCCTGCAGATCCACAGAATGAAAACTAAACCCTGCAGATCCACAGAATAATAACTAAACCCTGCAGATCCACAGACTAATAACTAAACCCTGCAGATCCACACAATAATAACTAAACCCTGCAGATCCACACAATAATAACTAAACCCAGCGTCAGGAAAGGTCACTTCAACGAAAAACCAAGAAAAATGTACATTTAACCAATTTTTATTTAAAAAAATTATTAATATTTATTATTATATTATTAGATTTTTTTATTATTACAATTTTTTTATATTGTTACAATTATGATGATGATTATTATTTATTATTACTACTATTTTAATATTATTTTATTATTATAATATGATTGTTATTATTTATTATACAATTTTATGTGTGGACAAGTAGCATACAGAGAGAAGGCACAAGAATACAAATAAATTACTATAATTTTTATTATTATGATTATTATTTATTATTATTACTACTATTATTTTAATATTATTTTTATTATTATGATTGTTGTTATTATTATTACTATTATTTATTTTTATTATACACTTTTATTTTTGGACACGTAGCATAGAGAGAGAAGGCACGAGAATACAAATAAATTACTGTTATTTTAATATAAATTTTTATTATTATTTTTATTATATTCTTATTTTATTATTATCTAGACTATAATTAATAACAATAATAATATATTTCTCATATTGTTATATATTATTGTATATTATAATAATATCGTTGTATTCTTCGTGCCGCGTCAGCACATTCTGTGATGCACTAAAATTATACAATGGCAATAGATACACCTCAGCCTGTTCCACGTCCTGCTATATGGCATATGTCGGCGCTACACACAATATATCATGTCAACGTGTTTTTCTTGATCAATGTCAGTTTCTCGTGTCTCTATGAGCCGGTGGTGTCTGTCTTTTTGTTCTTGGTGCCATTCGGAGACCTTCTTCGTGCTGAGTGATGCATATGCTGCGCTGCAGAATATGTCGGCGACATAAGACGCATTGGATCCTGGGAACACGGGACCCCTGAATTTCCTGTAGAAGGGGCAGCGCCTGTATACTGTTACCCCCTCGATTTGTGTTTTTGTCAGGCGTCCAGCGGTGGCAGAAAAACAAGTTAATAAGTAACGGCCAGAAGATGCTGAATCGCAGAAAATTGTCATTCCTGAGGCGCGATTAGTGCAAGTAACCCCTTACCTGCTGGGAGGATTATTGACAGGATGAAAAGACGTGGTGAGAAGAGCGCAGCACCCCGAGTTTTATACACAGCCCTGACAGGACCCAGGGCTTCGGGATCCTATAAAATAAACCACATTAATAAAAATAAATACAAACGTCCTGAGAAATGTAAAAATGTCGATTAGTCGCCGCCTCCGAACGCCCGTTTGCAGCAAATCTGCATCTCCTGCAAACACCAGGAAGTGGCTGAGGTTGTGAGGTTTCCTTTCAGAATCAGGCTGGAATTAAACCTTTTAACGTTTTATCTCACATCAAGAACATAAAACATTGTTTAAAAACATATACATTATATGTCGCATGTTGAGAAAAGGTTTGCACCTCTGAATGTTCATCGTTTGCTGCAAACCTGCAACTCCAGAACGACCAGGATGTGGCTGAGGTTACTCACCGGACCACGAGACACCAGGCTGGTATTAAAGCCATTTAAACTTTTACTTCACATCAAAAACATAAAACATTTTTTAAAACCATATACATTATATGTCGCATGTTGAGAAAAGGTTTGCGCCTCTGGTCACTGTTTGCTGCAAACCTGCGCTTCCAGGAAAGACCAGGAAATGGCTGAGGTTACTCACCGGACCACGAGACACCAGCCTGGAATTAAAGCCATTTAATCTTTTTTCTCACATCGAGAACATAAAACATTTAAAAACACAGAAATTCTATTTTTATTTTAAAATGAGAAGAGGTTTGCGCCTCTGAATGTTCACGGTTTGTTGGAATTCTGCGTTTCGATTGGCTGCTGGGGCAAAAAGAGCAGGAACAACACCGTCATGTGGGCGAATGGGATACACAGACCCCCTGACACTGGACCCCCTGTAACCCGCGACGCGCAGCGGCTCCGACGCCTGATGGATTTTACTGCATTTTCAGTTTATTTGTATTTACGCTGAGCTTCGTGATTTTACTCAAGGTCGTGTACCGCGCCGCAGACTCTGTTACTGACATTGAACTTGTTTACTTTGCTCTTATCGTGCTGCGGGGGGGGGGCGCTAGATCTCTGATCTCGGGGACTTTGATCTCTCGACTCAGTGATCTGTATCAGAGAGAGAACGAGAAGAAAGGAATCTGCTCGTCTTCTGAGCTGTCTGTCCGTCCATAAGCCGGGCTGTCTGTCAGTCTCGTCTGTTTATCTGTGTGTGTCGTGTGACTCTGTCTTTGCATACAGTATGTGTGTGTATACGAGTGTCTCTTTGTGTGTGTGTTAGTATGTTTGACAGCGCTACAGAACTTGTTGGCGCTTTATAAATGCTTGTGACTGTCTAGGTTTGTGATATTTGAGTGTACGTGTTTGGGTGTGTGTCTGTCTGTGAATGTGTGTGAGTGCATATCTTTGTGTCAGTGTGTCCACATTCTCGTTTCTCTGTGTTTCTGTGTTTAAATGTCAGTGTGTTAATGTGTAGGTGTAAGAGAGAGATTGTGTTTGGGTGTCTGTGTCAACGTTTTGGTGTGTCTCTGTGTACGTGCCACTGTGTTTGTGTGTATGTCCGTGTCTCTGTGTGTGTTTGTGCATAGCATGTGTTTAGATTTCAACTTGTCTCTCTGCCTGTGTGTCTGTGGCTGTCAGTGTGTCTTTGTGTGTCACTGTGTAGGTGTCAGTGTGTGTCTGTGGGTGTCACTGTGTTGGTGTCACTGTGTTTGTGTGTGTCTGTGGGTATCAGTGTGTCTTTGTGTGTCACCGTGTAGTAGGTGTCAGTGTGTTTGTGTGTGTCACTGCGTAGGTGTCAGTTTGTGTGTGTGTGTCTCTGTGTGACACTGTGTAGGTGTCAGTGTGTCTGTGGGTGTCAGTGTGTCTTTGTGTGTGTCACTGTGTAGATGTCAGTGTGTTTGTGTGAGTCTTTGTATGTCACTGTGTAGGTGTCAGTGTGTGTGCGTGTCTCTGTGTGTGTCTCTGTGTCTGGAATCTGAACGATCCGGGTAATAGTTAATCTCTTTGTTATAATTCACCAGGTCTCGGGTTTTCGCAGATTGTTTTAAGGATCGGTTACTGTTTATAGCAGGAGGTTTACGGGCTTTGGGTCTCGGTCAGTTAACGTTTTATTCGCCGTGATTTTCATCGAACAATTGATCTGAACTTTATAAACGGAGCAAAATTATGCGTTCATTTATATTAAACATATCCAGAGCCCCAGCCACAACAATAAACCCTGCAGATCCACAAAATAATAACTAAACCCTGCAGATCCACAGAATAATAACTAAACCCTGCAGATCCACAGAATAATAACTAAACCCTGCAGATCCACAGAATAATAACTAAACCCTGCAGATCCACACAATAATAACTAAACCCTGCAGATCCACAGAATGAAAACTAAACCCTGCAGATCCACAGACTAATAACTAAACCCTGCAGATCCACAGAATAATAACTAAACCCTGCAGATCCACACAATAATAACTAAACCCTGCAGATCCACACAATAATAACTAAAAACTGCAGATCCACAGACTAATAACTAAACCCTGCAGATCCACACAATAATAACTAAACCCTGCAGATCCACAGACTAATAACTAAACTCGGCAGATCCACAGACTAATAACTAAACCCTGCAGATCCACAGAATAATAGCTAAACCCAGCAGATCCACAGAATGAAAACTAAACCCTGCAGATCCACAGACTAATAACTAAACCCTGCAGATCCACAGAATAATAGCTAAACCCTGCAGATCCACAGAATGAAAACTAAACCCTGCAGATCCACAGACTAATAACTAAACCCTGCAGATCCACACAATAATAACTAAACCCTGCAGATCCACAGAATAATAACTAAACCCTGCAGATCCACAGAATAATAACTAAACACTGCAGATCCACAGAATAATAACTAAACCCTGCAGATCCACAGAATAATAACTAAACCCTGCAGATCCACACAATAATAACTAAACCCTGCAGATCCACACAATAATAACTAAAAACTGCAGATCCACAGAATAATAACTAAACCCTGCAGATCCACACAATAATAACTAAACCCTGCAGATCCACAGACTAATAACTAAACCCGGCAGGTGCTGAGCAGGTCCTGTGTATCTGTTTGTGGGAATCTGACTTGTCATCATATCTTAAAACCTCAAACTTTCCCTCTTATCTTCTGTCAACAGCGATTGGAGTCCGGACAATCCCCGGCCGAGGGTTCAAGTGCACGCGGTGACATCACCACCAACCAGAGGCACCGCGCTGCGCCCCACACCCCCTGCACTGCGCCCTGGGCGTCCCTGCTGGAATGCAGACCTTTGCTTTGTGGCATCGGGCGACGCATTCCTTGTATCCCATACATGGCTACGGCGAGTCCCGGCCGCATTCTTCACCGCGATAAAACCTGATCTTCCACCAGATCCAACAAAAACACAGTAATGTACAGATAGGACGTCCGTCACGCGCAGCCTCCCCCCCCCCTGTCCCCACCGCCGCCGCCGCCGCCGGCCATCCGGACGAGGGGAACCGGGATAAAAGTGGGGGATAAATGGAATAGTTTCCGATTCAGCCAAAAACGGCAAATAATTCCTTTGCGATTCGATAAAATCTATGAGATTTCGGTCTGGATCGACGCGTTTCGCACAAAACCCGCTGCCTGCCCGGATACATTAGGAATGCGTCGTGCACACCGGCTCTTGGTGTTCCTGCGCTCAGTTCCTGCGCTCAGTTCCAGGACGAGCTTCTCAACAATCAACTCCGGGTCCTGAGCGACTTCTGGCCGACCCCTGACCTCGCCGGTGATGACGCGCGGCAAACACGTTATTATCTCGCGTCATATTATGTCATTTTCGTTCCTCGCGTGAAATAAAACAAAGGTCGCCGCCATTTTTAACCACTGGAGTGAGCAGTGGCCGGTTCCCTGTGCCTGGCGGTGCAGGGGTTAAGCCGCATGGCGGTGCAGGGGTTAAGCCGCAGGATTGGCTGCGGGCCGGTTGCCCCCCCGGGAGGATTGCACGGGGTGTGTTTGTACGTTTCCGCTGTGTAATGCGGCGTTTCTCTGCCAGGCATTGCAGACATTCTCCCGGAGTCACGCCGAGCCTCTGTTTTCTTTCGCCGCGGGAGGCTGACCTTCCCGCCGCATATAGCGCGAGCGCGCGCGGGGGGGTTTATACGGCCCATACATAGACACGTGTCTGCTCTGTGCTCTGAGGGCCTCGGCGCCTGCGGAGAGCCGGGGATTTCCCTCTCACGCAATGACAGTCAGTATTTTTAAAGGGAAACGTCCAATATGGCGGCCGTGGAGTCGCCGTGACGCGCCGGCAACGCCGACATCCCTTTACATTGACCCAAACACACATACAGGTCCGGGGAGTGAGAAGAGATGACGAGGCAAAGCACTGCGCGAGCAGCCGGCGACAGGGTAAATGTGTCGACTCAATGTGGTGAAGCCCCCCTCCCCTAGCACTGCCGCTAATCCGCCGCGGCTCGTGTTACCGCGCTCAGCGATGCCCTTCAGCCTTTACACGAATGAGATCCCTGCGAGCGCCGCGCTCGGCGTCCCACAAATCTCCCGCCTGCGGCCAGGGCTCCCTGAGATAAGCAGAGCACCAGGAATGGCTGAGCGCCAGCAGCCGCCTCCTCCTGCTTTAATACGTTTTCACAGTAAAAGCATCGGATATTAAACTTATTCTCCATTTTTTATTTAATGTGCGTTATCTGATCCCTGTGACGAAGAGCCGACCGACCGCACAGGAAGCACCGCCACGGCCACGCAGGCATTCCCAAATCCTGCAAACTGGATACAACAGACAGCAAAGAATCCCCTAATACTATAAAAACAGGATAAAAAATATATTATAAGAACAGGTTAAAAAAATATACTATAAAAACAAGATAAAAAATATATTAAAGAACAGGATAAAAATATTATAAAAACAGGATAAAAAATATACTATAAAAACAAGATAAAAAAAAAATACTATAAAACCAGGATAAAATATATATTATAAGAACAGGATAAAAAAATATACTATAAAAACAAGATAAGAAAATAAATATTATAAAGCTAGTCTAAAAAAATATACTATAAAAACAAGATAAAAAATATATTAAAGAACAGGATAAAAATATTATAAAAACAGGATAAAAAAAATACTATAAAAACAGGATAAAAAATATACTATAAAAACAAGATAAAAAAAAAATACTATAAAACCAGGATAAAATATATATTATAAGAACAGGATAAAAAAATATACTATAAAAACAAGATAAGAAAATAAATATTATAAAGCTAGTCTAAAAAAATATACTATAAAAACAGGATAAAAAAGTATTCTATAAAAACAGGATAAAAAATATATTATAAGAACAGGATAAAAAAATATACTACAAAAACAAGATAAAAAATATATTAAAGAACAGGATAAAAAATGTTATAAGAACACAGTAAAAAATATACTATAAAAACAGGATAAAAAAGTATTCGATAAAAACAAGATAAAAAATATATTAAAGAACAGGATAAAAATATTATAAAAACAGGATAAAAAAAAATACTATAAAAACAGGATAAAAAAAATACTATAAAAACAGGATAAAAAATATACTATAAAAACAAGATAAAAAAAAATACTATAAAACCAGGATAAAATATATATTATAAGAACAGGATAAAAAAATATACTATAAAAACAAGATAAGAAAATAAATATTATAAAGCTAGTCTAAAAAAATATACTATAAAAACAGGATAAAAAAGTATTCTATAAAAACAGGATAAAAAATATATTATAAGAACAGGATAAAAAAATATACTACAAAAACAAGATAAAAAATATATTAAAGAACAGGATAAAAAATATTATAAGAACACAGTAAAAAATATACTATAAAAACAGGATAAAAAAGTATTCTATAAAAACAAGATAAAAAATATATTAAAGAACAGGATAAAAAATATTATAAAAACAGGATAAAAAAATAAATACTATAAAAACAGGATAAAAAATATATTATAAAAACAGGATAAAAAATATACTATAAAAACAAGATAAAAAAAATATTATAAGAACACAGTAAAAAATATACTATAAAAACAGGATAAAAAATAAATATTATAAAGCTAGTCTAAAAAAATATACTATAAAAACAGGATAAAAAAATATACAATAAAAACAGGATAAAAAAATATACTATAAAAACAAGATAAAAAAAATATTATAAGAACACAGTAAAAAATATACTATCAAAACAGGATAAAAAAATAAATATTATAAAGCTAGTCTAAAAAATATACTATAAAAACAGGATAAAAAAATAAATACTATAAAAACAGGATAAAAAATATATTATAAAAACAAGATAAAAAATATACTATAAAAACAAGATAAAAAAAATATTATAAGAACACAGTAAAAAATATACTATAAAAACAGGATAAAAAATATACTATAAAAACAAGATAAAAAATATACTATAAAAACAAGATAAAAAAATATATTATAAGAACAGGATAAAAAATATTATAAAAACAGGATAAAAAATATATTATAAAAACAAGATAAAAAATATACTTTATAAACAAGATAAAAAAAATATTATAAGAACACAGTAAAAAATATACTATAAATACAGGATAAAAAATAAATATTATAAAGCTAGTCTAAAAAAATATACTATAAAAACAGGATAAAAAAATATACTATTAAAACAAGATAAAAAAATATTATAAGAACACAGTAAAAAATATACTATAAAAACAGGATAAAAAATATATTATAAGAACAGGATAAAAAATATACTATAAAAACAAGATAAAAAATATATTATAAAAACAAGATAAAAAAATATTATAAGATATTATAAAGCTAGTCTAACAAAATATACTATAAAACAGGATAAAAAATATTATAAAAACAGGATAAAAAAATAAATACTATAAACCCAGTATAAAAAAATAAATATTATAAAACCAGTAAAAAAAATAAATATTATAAAAACAGGATTAAAAAACAAATACTATAAAACCAGTATAAAAAAATAAATATTATAAAACCCGTATTAAAAAATAAATACTATAAAAGCAGTGAAAAAAAATTATATTATAGAAACAGGATAAAAAAAAATATTACAGAAACAGGATAAAAAAAACAAATATTATAAATACAAGATAAAAAACAAATATTATAAAACCAGTATAAAAATAAATATTACTTAACAGGATATAAAATAATATAAAAACAAGTTATAAAAATATTATAAAAACAAGATAAAAAAAAAATAGTATAAAACGGTATAAAAAAATACATATCATAAAAACAGGATAAAAAAATACTATAAATATAGGATAAAAAAATACTATAAAACCAGGATATAAATAGCAATACTATAAAACCGGTATAAAAATAAATGTGATAAAAACAGGATAAACAAAATACTATAAATATAGGATAAAAAAATACTATAAAACCAGGATATAAATATCAATACTATAAAATTTGTATAATAATAAATATGATAAAAAATTGCTACAAATATAGGATAATAAAATACTATAAAATCATGATAAAAATAAATACTATAAAACGGTATAAAAGATACTATAGATATAGGATAATAAAATACTATAGCACCAGGATAAAAAATAAAACCAATAATATTAGGATAAAAAACAAATATTATAAAAGCAGGATGAATCCAAAAATATTATAAATTAAGACACAAAATACTATGAAAAACAGGATAAAAAAAGTCTATAAAACTGTTGTCTCTTTGTGGATAAACAGAATCGTCAGGGATGTAAAATAAATTTATATAAACAGTATATTTTTCTCCATTTAGATCAGCAGCAATAGCCGAGAGAGAAGAAGCTGGAGCTGATGGACGTCGTGAGGCTTTATTGGCAGGATATATATATATACAGCCAGGCCGCAGAATCCGTCTGGCGTCCGTGGGTTTATGTGGCAGGTGTGTAGAGGGTGCGTCACAGTGAAGCCGCACGGTGTAAGAGGAAGTCGCAGCAGATGTTACTGTCTTCCTCTTTAGGAGATGACGCGCAATTAATGGCTACGTGATGGTATATGGGGTGACACACCCACTGCGCAAAGAAATCGCCAGCAGGAAGGACACGACGTGCGACGCGAGATTATTTATCCCGCTCCGGCCTGAGAATATTCAGACATTAGAAAAATCCCGTCAGCGGCGTCTCTTTACTCTCTGTGCACCGGCTCGCCACGCACCGGCTCACCACGCACCGGCTCACCACGCACCGGCTCGCCACGCACCGGCTCACCACGCACCGGCAGCCATTACCTTTTCGCTGAACACCCTGCATCTTGCATTTCATGCTGCCCCCTCACTCTGTAAGATGATCTCAATGCTCATTCCCCCTTTCCTCCTCAACACTGAACGAAATCAAGAGCCTCGCGCTCTGCCGCGAACCAGAAAGATAATGAGCGCAGAATAACAGCATGAACTCCCTGTGGGCAGATAATAAATACAATGTGTCAGCTGCTAAAATGCTTCTTTTACCGGCCTGGATTTATTACCGAGGATAAGGTAATTACGCCTCGGCTCCTCGTTAATATGGGGTGACCGCCCGGCCGTTACGCCTCGGCTCCTCGTTAATATGGGGTGACCGCCCGGCCGTTACGCCGCGGCTCCTCGTTAATATGGGGTGACCGCCCGGCCGTTACGCCTCGGCTCCTCGTTAATATGGGGTGACCGCCCGGCCGTTACGCCTCGGCTCCTCGTTAATATGGGGTGGCCGCCCGGCCGTTACGCCCCAGCTCCTCGTTAATATGGGGTGACCGCCCGGCCGTTACGCCGCGGCTCCTCGTTAATATGGGGTGACCGCCCGGCCGTTACGCCTCGGCTCCTCGTTAATAAGGGGCCCACGCGTTGTGTTTGGCTTCTGGTTTATGTTTTTAGCGTGCTTTGCCGTGCGTTCGCTGTGTGTCAGCGTGGCATTCCAGCGGCGCTCGCCGTGTGTCCCTGGCACAGGCCCAGTGAGCGATAAGAAACACAGTGAGCAGGGGGCGCCCTGGCACGCGTCCTTTCACCTCCGGACTCGGCTTCAAAGAACCAGCTAATGGGCCTTTTCGCGCATCGCCTCCTGACACGTCGCACGCGTCCTCCGGAGACCGGCCAGGGGAACGAAGGGACAATTGGCGGAAAAGGTCTTTCTCTTCCTGGAGCCGCCAGGAATCCTTTCGCCGCATGATATCTGGAACGCCTGCAGTAAAGCGCCCGGCACAGCGCCAAGAGACAGAAAGTGATAAGTACGGGGATCACCTGCTCCCACACACCGCGTTCCCTGGCGTTTTACTACAAATACGTTTGTTTGTGTTTCACTTCAAGTCCACATCTCCCATGGACTGTGCTGTGACGCCGCCCGCCCCTCCAGCCGCTGCAAGCCCTGGTGGTCACATGATCCGAGTCCGCAGCTCTCAGGCTGTCGTGGCCACTCGGCGCTGAACTTGGCATCCAGTGAGCCCTTCAGCTAGGCAGGGGTTAAAGCAAGGATCTCAAACTCTGGTCCGCCCACACAGATGTTTGTTGAACTACACTTCCCATGATCCACTGGCTATTTATTGCATTCAAAGAATTCTGGGAATTGTAGGCCCTCAGCATCTGGCGGGGGACACATGCCGCTGCCCGTCCCAGACTATCCCCCCGCCTCAATGTTATGATTGACAAAGTGTCGCCTTGCAACCCGGCCATCTCGACTTTCCTGGACGCTTTCCACGGCCCCAGTGAAACCTGAACGCGCTCACTACTAAATCAAGTCCTCTTAAAAGGGCCGGACACATCGTGGAGCGCGTCCGGGACATGATGTTCCCTCACGCCAGGTGACAGATGGAGCACAGGGTGCTGGGACGGGCGTAGCGGGTAACACGTGGGATTCCGCCACACTTTGGTCGACGCTATCTGTGGCTCAAGCCGTACCGTGCGCTCTTTCTAAGCCTCTGTGCGCCGGGGCCGCAATGAAGCCGGCACGGTATCTGCACCGCGCGCTGACTGGTAACCGGGTGGGGAAGCGACGGCAGGGAGTGGATACTAAGTGTGTTTTCACCGTCGAGAAAAATCGAAAACGGGACACAAACGCAGGCTCAGTCAGGGATCAGCAGTCTTGGTCCTCCAGGTGTTTTGGAACTACATCTCCCATGATGCTCAGTCACTCATTAGGTTGGCTGAACCTCCTGGGTAATGCAGTTCATAATATCGGGACGGCTGAGGTCGCTGACCCGCAGGGTAAAGGGAAGGGGCGGTAAATGTAAGCTCCCAGGGCGGCATCGCTCCGGCTTCCGGCCCTCGTTAACTAATAAAGCGACAGTAACGAGGCTAAAAATAATTACCGATACGGATCAGCTTTCTTTTAACGGTCATGCTTTGACCAGTCCCATCATGCAGCAGGGCGCCGCGCAGTGTTTTTCCTCCAGCCATGAAGGTAAGCCGTGTCCCCGGCTCGTTTACCTGGGATATATTTACGCGGTGATTAAAGCGCGGCCGGATAATAAGGGCCCGCGGCGCTCGGTGCGTCTCTACGGCTCAGCCGGCTGCTCTGCCAATAAAAACTGAGATCATTAAGGGCCGCTCGACCGCTGTCACAGACGGTAACTGGGGCTCCGGGTCAAAAATAGCCGGATAATCCCCACCGCCGCGCAAGGATAAGGGGACGCAGAGCGGCAATCCGGTACCGGAACGCCTCCTCTAATCCAGGGGAAACCTTTCCCTTCCTTACAACGCATCCAACCCCGTCCCTTAAAGCAGCGGCCGGGGGCACTGGCCCTCCAGATGCTTTGGAACTACATCTCCCATCATGCTCAGCCACCTATTAGAGTGGCCGAGCCTCGTGGGAAATGTAGTTCCAAAACATCTGATGCTTTAAAGACCCCTTTGACTATATCACCCGCATACAGGGTGACGCCCGGGAGGGAAAGTGTTTTGGATTTGTGATATTTTTGGGGGATTTTTAGGGATATTTGGATATATATATATATATATATAGGGGCAGCCCCTGACAGAGCCCTGTAATCTGTGCATTTAAATTCTGACATCTCCAACACGCAGCATCAGGACCAGATAAATCCTCCCCGGCACGTGGCGCGGCCATGCAGCATCCAGAAGATATGGGTCAAGGCTGCAGAACTACAATCCCCACAATGCTTTACCCAAACGCAGACAGCCCCGGTATCGCAGGAGTTTTGTTTAAGACCAACAACCCCATGTTTTAATTTTAGTTTAATTAAAGGATAATCCGGCGGGAATTGCAATTCACCGGCTAAAATTAACGTGTGAAATTCAAACATTTTGCCTTAAAACGAGCGTTTCTTCACTGACTCCCCGCGTGGCGTCCCTCCACGGGGGTTACTCGCTGCCTTCAAACCTCAGATCTGGACCGACCGCCCCCGCGTGAAACAATAAAGACGTAAACAGACGGCAGCCCTGGGCACAGCGTTCCATTTCATTGAAGAGATCTTTATTGACCAGTGGATTCACACAGCTTTATTCGTCGCCGATTGACCGGACGCGAGGATGAGCGGCAGAAACCAACGGCTGAACTGTGACGGCAAGTGAGAGCGAAACAGGTCTAGCAACGCCAGTCCTGTCATGGAGACGCGGCACCGCAGCTAAACGTCCATAAACAGAAACCCGGCCCTGCTAGCGGAACGTCTAGGAGTGACCCCAGCAAGACGGGGGTTAAACCAGGCCTATGTCAACACCCCTCAAGACCAATGACGATTCATGGTGCTGTAAGACCCCCGTGCCAGCATGGAATATCCCAGCTTGGCGACATTTCTGGACGTTGAGGAGCGAGTGAGACATTCCACGTTGATAAAATATTTTTTCCCCAGTTTGCTTTAAATTCACATTAAGTGAATAATCTCCCCCCCCCCCGTAACCACGGCACCCTCAGATGTTTCCGAGCATGTCTGATGATACCTGGGCAGGAGCATTATGGGAGACGCGGCTCTGAATCATCAGAGGCTGGTTAAAACACTTAGCAGTCATTGGTCCATAAGGGGTTAACGTGGCTGGATCTGGCAACACGGTTTAGCAGACCTTAAAAATTCGTCAAAACAGGTAAAAGCGTGGTTATTATTATTTTAATACGGTTTATCATAGAAAAAGCAGGTGAACAGACCTCGCGCCGTCATCGTCCCATCTTTCAGGAAGAGGTGATCTAAGGTAAAATCAGCTTTTCACACAGACATAACTCGTTTCTGATGCCCCCCCCCCCAAATGATCCTGAACCCAGCATTTAAAGAGCGGCTGAGTTTATTCCAGGGCAGAAACGTTTCTCATTGGGCGGAGAATCGAAGCCGGTGCCGATTGGCGCACGCGGTAACGACGTGGTAGCGGCAGCTGAAGGAGGAGGAGACGATGAGAGCGATGGACGCCGCCAGTTTCCGTTCCGCAGGTGCTTAAAGTCGTGGATCCCTTCAATATTGCAACAAGTTCAGTTTGTTTTTGTGGTCCCCCCCAATAAAGTCTTGTATCACAAAATATACATATTTGGTTCCAACGAAATCTTAAAAGAAGCAAAAAAGTGCAGAAAAAAAATAATCATCAGGACGGGTGAAGGGGCAGGTCCGGCGCGGATAATCCAGCGAGCGTCCGACATTCAGGATTCCTCGCTGGCAGAAGGCACATGTATTCATAGAATCATAGGTCGGGGAGACGGTCCGGCGGCCGGGGTCACGCGGGTGTTACCCAATAAATAGGGGGGGGGCCACGACACAAAGTGATACAGAAATCCAGTGCTCGGGAATCAGCCGTCCAGGACAACGTAACAAATTTTTGGGATGTTTTTTATTTCTTTAATCCACGACGTTATAAATAAAAAGTAGTGCAGAAAAATGGGGAAAAAAACAGATAAATCGGAGCTTTCTAGCGTAACCTAAGCTTTTTTTTCCCTCCAGGCAGTGATACGCGGAGCGGAGCTGATCCGGCCCCCTGGGATAGACCAGGAGCGACGCGTAACGACAAAACGAGGGAAAATAAAAAAAAAAAAGGGAATTTTATTGTTGGAACACATACATACACGCGAGTGTAACAGAGGTATTTCAATCAGACATGGAATGCTTCAGAAATATTTAAAATAAATAACATTATTAATCAGTGCTCCTTCCAGCACAGCTGCAAGAAAATGCCCTCATAGAATGGTTTCATCCAGTCACTGCGGCGGTGGGGCGGACCCCCCTGCCATCCCGTGATCATTGGTTTTATCCCCACAAAGTGGTCACCATACTGGAATATAAAGAGTTAGCGCTTGGCGCGGCCCGTACCATTCCTTTATTCGCCGCTCTCGTCTCTTATTTCCTTGATAATTGCTATTAGGTTCTGAAGTCCGAAGACGTAGCCCGTGTCGTGGCCCTCGTGGACCACGCTGTCCTCCCCGTAGAACTTACAGGTCGTGTGTGCAAAGTCAATCATCCGAACGTCCACGGTGCTGGCGGTGGTCTTGTTCGGCGAGGGCTTGTAGGCGTAGGCACCCGCCGACTCGTCAGAGGACTCCTCGGAGAGGTCGTCCAGGTCCTCGGGGTCGGAGTCCATGGGGACCTCGGGCAGCTCCTTGCCGTCGTAGATGATGAGCAGCGAGCTGGAGTAGAAGCGGTAAGATTCCTGCTTATCCAAAACCACTTTGAGTTCTGTCAGTTTTTTGACGACGGGGTCGATCAGTTCCCGGCGCAGGTTTTTGCCGTTGTGAAAGAACTGGTAAAGTGCTTCCTTGAAACCCTGGACGGAAAGTTTCCTGCCGTGGTATTTGTTCATGAACATGAGCTGCCCGGTGACCGTCTGGTAGACCTGCGACAAAAAAACGGGGGAAATCAAACCCAGCTCTTTAATCACCAACAAGCGGCCGCCTCCCACCTGTATCTGAACTACAACTCCCATCATCCTCTGGCTAGCTAGAACAACTGTAGGCGGTCACTATCGGGTGGGCCTGCGTGTGACATCTAACGGTTTCTGTGTCCGCAGGCAGCGTGATGGCACAGGTAAGAGATATTTAAACCCGTGCCAGGCGGGCGTTCGCCACTCTGAGCAGGAGGGAAGAGGTGGTGAAGGAACCACTTATTTGGGTCAAACTGACAGCGTAGGAAAAGAGCAGACACGGATTCCGACGCCCGGCTTTGTCCATGCTCAGCCAGTGCGCCATTCAGCGAATAAACCCCATTATCTTTATACACAGCGCGGAGACATGCAATGTGCAGCCTCGTGCAACGCCACAACCACAGGAGATACAAGGTGGGAGCACAAAGGGCCCGATCCACCATGTGTAACTCACCCCACATGGCTGATTAAAGCACAATAAACATGCGCCGCTCCTTTGCTTTCCCGCCCTCCCCCCCACATGTAATCACTCTCACCATGAAGCGGGGGGGGGGCACGTCACATACACGTTCCTTTTGTATCTTGTTATGGGGGGCACACGTTCCCTTTCTAGCTTGTTATGGGGGGGCACAAGTTCCCTTTCTATCTTGTTATGGGGGGGCACACGTTCCCTTTCTATCTTGTTATGGGGGGGCACACGTTCCCTTTCTATCTTGTTATGGGGGGGCACACGTTCCCCTTCTATCTTGTTATGGGGGGCACACGTTCCCTTTCTATCTTGTTATGGGGGGGCACACGTTCCCTTTCTATCTTGTTATGGGGGGCACACGTTCCCTTTCTATCTTGTTATGGGGGGGCACACGTTCCCTTTCTATCTTGTTATGGGGGGCACACGTTCCCTTTCTATCTTGTTATGGGGGGCACACGTTCCCTTTCTATCTTGTTATGGGGGGCACACGTTCCCTTTCTATCTTGTTATGGGGGGCACACGTTCCCTTTCTATCTTGTTATGGGGGGCACACGTTCCCTTTCTATCTTGTTATGGGGGGCACACGTTCCCTTTTTATCTTGTTATGGGGCAGACCAGGCAGGGGGGGGGCACACGTTCCCTTTCTATCTTGTTATGGGGCAGACCAGGCTGGGGGGGGGGGCACACGTTCCCTTTCTATCTTGTTATGGGGCAGACCAGGCCGGGGGGGGGGGGGGTTGGAGTTGAATAAAATTCATTTAAATTAAAACCTATAAAACGTCTAATTTCCAAAATGCTACAAAGCAGCAGATCCGAGCGATGGGAGGGAATAAAACTAATTAAGGGTACGAGTAGCTATTGGGATATTGCATTAGTAAATGAGCAGCTCTAAGCCCCCCCCCCCCAGAGCGAAGGGGAAAAATATCCCAGAGAGAATGAGTTGAGGCTAAAAACTGCTGCACAATAAAATGTTAAAAGAAAGAGCAGGATCACATGGAAAGTTTGGAAAGAACAGGTTGCGGTGGTTTGGAAAGAACAGGTTGCGGTGGTTTGGAAATGCATTAAAGCGATCTGATGGGGGAGCGGGCGTCCTGCATCACGTTTTTTGCACCAGTGTGAGCTGAGAGTTACATTTCGGGGCGCCTCAGCCATTGAATCCTTCAGGTATGAGAAACCCACCTGCATACCACACACCCGGACCCCAATAATGGCCGACGTGCTCTGCTGACACTTCCGGATCTGATTGGCTTTCTTTTCCTCCGTCGCGTCGTCTCCGTGCTGGCGCGTTCCCATCTTCAGATCCAGAACGCAGGGCACCTGGTACCGGCACGTCAGGTTCTCCAGAAGGATGAATTCTACCTGGTTAAGGAACCTACACACATATATATATATATATATATATAATTTTAACCTTTACCATTTACGGATAAAATTACAGGAAGCGCCGGATGAGGTCACCGGCCGAGCTTACTGCACAAGGTGACGACATCCTGAAGCGGAGAATCAAGGAAGGGTTTCAGCTCGTTACACGCTGGCTGATGGATTCTTAATCCAGGGCACACTGACCCAGAACGTGGTCCTGGTCTAGGGTTGCCAGATCAGCCACATTTTCCTGGAGACATATTATTAATTCATGCAGAGGGGGAGCTCCGGGAACAGGCCTGTAAGATGTATAATTCATATGTTGCTGGAGGGAAATCAGTTACCTAGTCAAGGCAGGTCATCTGGGATTCGTCTGAATACACACCTGCAGGTGTATGGATTATACATGCTGCAGGGTGGCATGTTTCATGTGCTGCCCATCAGCATGAATAAATTATGTGTGTCCAGGAATACATGGCGGACCTGGCAGCTCTATCCTGGTGTGCAGCTCGGCTAAGACTATGTAACGTGAGCATGTTCCCGCAGGTTTTATATGAAGGACTGCAAGGAGGACATACCACGTATAACACAGGTGGATGTAGCCAGACGTGCAGAGCCGGTGAGATTTGGTAAATCGGGTTCAGTCGGCTTAAAGTTCTGTCTCCTTTCTCAGAGAACATGATGAGCGCTGGGAATGACTCCTGGGAATTATTATTAATCAGCTTTCACTTATCAGTACGTGTCTCATCACCAGACGACGATAAGCGGATTAAAGGTAGTGCGGTGTCACCTTTGCCATAGGAAGGAGCTGCGCTACGTGCAGAACGCGAGCAGGAGGAGAGAGAACCTGAGGGGGGGGGGGGGAGCCTTATGATCTGCGGATTACACCTCCGAAAAGCTATAATGGATTTTTTTGCGTTGATTTCTCCGCAGAGGCCTCAGGCGCGCGGCTAAATATAAGCAGACATTCATTGACGCTGCGAGATATGGAAATTATTGCATCAATCTCACTTTTGGGACGAAGAAATGCGACCAATGACAAAAACACGTGCCAGGCTGTGAAGCGATCACTGGGACGGCACGGTCAGGGAACGGTCAGCGCATACTTCTGGCCCGGGATCAGCACAGAGACTGAACGCCAGCCGCAGGCGATACTTTGGGAGATGTAAATAGACTGAATGTGTGTGGATCGCGTTTCATGATACGGCCTTTATAAAACGCTACATCCCACCGCACGAGAAGAAGCCTTTTCCTTTTGGAGAAATCTACTTCATGACGCGGGAAAAGCAGCTCCATGGGGTTTATTCACTATGACATGACATTGGGATGACTTAAGAGACACCATAGCATTGGGAAGGGTTAAATTATACTGTAAGATGGCAAAAAGCGCGCCATAGATCATATATATATATGTATATATTTCCATGATGCGTGATTGAGCCGATATGTTAACGGGCATCAACATCCCGAGAAACCCGGAACTGAATGTACCGACCCGAAAAATGGCCAAATTGTGGTAAATATTGGAGTTAGCGAGCAGACCCTTTTATCTGGCGCTTGTGGGCGCTCGCCCTCGATATAACAATGACAGAAAATGAGGAAAGGATACTGTATTGGTTTCGGTGCTTGGCGTTCTCCTTCATGCGCTGCAGCTGCTGCTGGTGACACTTCATGCTCCAAGGGTTGTGCTTAAATTGTGAACTGACGTTCCCTTTCTTCTCCACGCTGTAATATAACACCTCAGACTTCTTTAACCATTCAAACTCATCCTCCAGGTTGTGACTGGAAACAAAGAGACACAGAACATGGATTACCGACACACGTTCCATATACACAGATATTATACATTGCAGGGGAGGAAAGCAGCAACAAAGCGTCACACCCCCCCCCCCCGTGACACAAGCAGCGAGTTTTAAAAGGGATTTAAATATAAATTTCCTCCCACGCAGAAAATGTGAAGAACCTCGAAGTAAAACGTGGGAGGAAGAAAGCAGAAATGGATAAAAGTGAAAGGGACAGCGGTGCCAGGGAGCCATGGGGAGAAACACCGAGACGAAGGGGAATGCTCGTTACATTGTGTATAGAGTCACTACATTCATACAGACTCAGCATATTGTATATGGAATCGATACAATGTATAAAGATTCTATATACAGTGTATTTATTCTATATACAGTTTAGCGATTCTATACATATAGATCTATTCAAAGAAAGGTGAAACTCAGGAGAATGACTGGAGAATTGAAAATTCTAGGTCAAAATAGACAAACCAGAAAAATTCTCCCATTTATCTCACTTTCCAAATCGACTATTTGCTCTAGATTGTTCTCCTGGTTTTCACCTTTCTCTGAATAACCCTGAAAGTGTATCAATTCTTTATATACAGTATATAGAATCGATAAATGTAACAGAACTGGTTACAATGTAACACTGAATCCAAACAAAAACATGGTGAAACTATTTATTAAAAATATAGGAAAAAAATGTACTATTGAATCAATTAAGATATATTTAACTGTGACATAAAACTATTGGAGTCGGCGCTGAGCCAAGAGCAGGTGTCAAAGGTCAGCGCTCCCTCCTTGGCCCTGAACATGCGCAGAGCTTAGGACTCCACGAGCATCAGTCACTAATACCAACGTAAACATGAGATTTCCTCATAGCGCTGCAAGCGTGAAGATTTCCCTCTGTAAAGATCGCGAGCGTCTGTAACCAGGCCCCCCCCCTCCCCCACACACACCTCCCGTTCCCATTTTACATTGTAAAGCTCTGAATAAATAAGAAAAATCAGCCTGGATAAAGCTGTGTGCCACGCCGCCACGCCTGGGCCCAGGAGGACGTCATATACCAGACAGGCGTAAATCTATGTAAAGGTTTGCTATGTATGACGTGTGCCTGCTTTTCAGTGGTTTAGCAGCAGAACTAACAGTCTTACTGGGCTGTGTTTGAGGGTCCGTGTGAAGGAGTATAATAATAAGTCATGCGGACACTCACCTCTTCATTTTCTCCTCTTTCCGGTGTTGCCGGACTCGATCCTTGCCAATGTTGTCATTTTCCAGCATTAGGGTCTTCTTGTTAGACCACCGGAGCAGTTTCCCTTTGGGCTCGCTACACTCGGTGTAGTCTAAGTGCTCCAGGTTGCCTTGGTCCCCGTTTAGCGGATAAGCGATCAGACACAGGTTCCCGTCTTCATCTTCCTCGAAGCTCACGGACACCACACCTGCCAGGGCAGAGAAGAGAGGCGTTTAGAAAGTGTCTGAAGGGGGCGCCGTATGTGCAGTCCAATGCAGAGGTTACATTGTGTGTGTTTGGTTCTTTTTCTTACCCTGGTCTCAGTAAACATCCTGCCACAGGTCAAATCTGATCTGCCAACCTAACAAACACCAAAACAGCTAAACACAGACAGCCGGCACGTCAGCGAATCAGCACACACAGGCTCGGGGGACACAGCGCCAAACAAATCCAGTCATTTTACCCTTTATAAATATATATATTTTAAATAAATACAAACAATGACAAAAATGATAACAGGAGACCGTTTCAATTCTTCAAAAAAATATTTATTGAGAAGGAATAAATATCTTTATTGATCGTATTTTAATAGAAAGATGTAAAACATTTCTTATTTACATCTTGCGGTGAAACACTGATAAAAAAAGGGGTTCATTCGGAAAAGCATTGCAAAGCCAAAAACAAAACAAAAAAACAAATAAATAATAAAACAAGCATTTAGAACGAACACAAAAACAGTGAGGAGGTTCGTATGATCTGGGAGGAGAAAACCAGGAAAAAAAGGCTCAAATAAACAAACACCAAACACAACAACAACAAAAAAAAAGGTGAACTTGAGGGCGAGGAGAAAGGGGGGTGAGGGGGGACATCAGATACACATTGCTTTAAAAGTGTGAGAAATCAGAGAGGTTTGGTCGCTTTTTATTACGCTGGTGCAAAACTTTATTTATTTGCAGTAAAGTTGCAAATTGAGAAAACACAGAAGACGATAATAAATATGAAAACTTTCCGTAATGCCTTTATTTATAAAATAATGATTTTGTAATATTAAAAAAAATGCAGCGAGTTCCCTTTAAAAGGGTTTTTGTTTTGCCACGAATCAGTCTCTGATACTAGGTTTCCCAGTCTTTGATGGTGTCGGTAACAGTTCGTTCTTATGTCTTTTATCCGCCAGTGACATTCACTTTAAAGTCCTTAGCGTTGCTTTTTTTTATTTATTCTAGGGTCTCTGATCTTGATCCCCAGGGGGCAAAGGGGGAGAGTGTAGACCCTGAGGCGTATGGGGAAGTGTGAGGAGGGGGGTCTCAGACAATCCTTGCTTTAAAGCACAGAGGATACAAACGGGGAATGTAGCGGCGTCTGTTTATACCGGGGTGAAAGCAGCACAACTGGCACACGACGACCAAAGCTCCGTGCCCACCCGCCATCACCGAAACATTATAAACAGGCAGAAGTGACACAGAAACAGGATATTCAGAGGAAATCGGTCAACTTTGTCTCTAAATATTTAAAAATGTTATTTAGTGCAAATCCTTACCTGTCATTTGCACCAGGTTTACCTAAATACATAGGGTGATAAAAGCATCATGCAGGACGGACAGAGAACAATACCCAGAGACAGGAGCCTTTACCAATGAATCACTAGGTCATCTGAGAACACAAAATTCAGGATTCCCCTAAACACGGACCAGCCACTTCCAGCCCAACTTATCGCACTTCTAGTTTCGTTTTTTTTTTCCCCCTTTAAGATAAAAAAAAAAGGCAACTTGGAAGATATGGGGCGTATTAAAAGATTCAGGGAGCGGGGCCGGTCACCCTCCCCATACTTTACAATTTCACAAAAACAGATACATTGTATATGCGGGAATCGACAGGAAAATAAACACAGAATCGTGTCCGCTCTGGACAGACATAATAAAATGATGATAAGAGTGCAGTGAGAAAAAGAGACATGACAAAATATATATTAAAAAAAAAGAGAGAGAGAGAGAGAGAGCGCCGGGCTGAAGCGTTTGCACTTACCTACTGGAGTCTATGGGAGATTTAGGGCCAAAAAGCAGCGCGTGTCTACACTCTAATGCTTTTAAGTCGGCCAAGACCCATTGGTAAGCGTCTCCAACACAACGTATCTCAGCCTGTCCCTGACAACATCGAAATACATGAAAAACAAGAATTCCCAAAGCGCTTCTACAAGGAAGAGTTTCAGGAAGAACAGATCATGCCAAATGTGTCAAAAAACAGAACACAGCAACGACATGTGTCAAAGCAAGCCGCCCGGGCGCACAGCACACGTACCTTTATACTGAGGCGTAAATCTCCTTATGTCGGAGGGGAGCGTTTCATAGAATAAATGCTCCCTCTGTATAAGGGGCTTACAGATGGTCTTGTCGTTAAAGCGAAGGACACAGGAGTGCCCTCCGACCTGGTGTAAAAAGGGTTCGAGCAGGACTCCCTTGGCGTAGTGCTCCACTTCCATGGCTCTGAATGCCGGGCTCATCGTTCCTGCACATGAGAGAGGGCCGCGTGTCCTTTGTTGCAGCTTACCCGTCAGTGGCTTCTGTCGGAGGAAACGGGACAGAAAAGATCCCTTTGGTTTTAGTGGAATAGACAGTCCTGAAGCGGGCAGCAAATACAATTCAATCCCAGTGTTTTCTGGGCCCGCTCCGCCGGGGGTTTGTACGTGTGTCTCCTTCGCCTGCTAATCCCGAAACTGAGGACTCGGGCTCCAGCGGCGACACAAATACACTGATGTCACACTGCTGAAAAACAAGCTGGCCGGCTCCTCCCTCAGCCCAGGCGGCCAATCCCAGGCACTAGCCGATCCCAGGCGAGGGAGGGACCTGTGCAGGCGAAGGAGACAAAAGGAGCAAGAAAACACTGCTCTCATCACCAGGGCTGGGCTTCCCAAAAACACTGGCAAAGAAGTCATGAAGCAGAGACGCAGCAGCTCGGGCTTTTCTGCACAGGTTACTCAGCCCTCTGGCACAAAAAGCGGTAACACCGTGACCAGCAAACACCTCAAAGTAACACGATGTGATACAAACTATATAAACAAATGACACCTGCAGAGCATCACACACACAAGCAGACACACAAGCAGAACGTAGATTAATCAAACCTGCATTAAATGTATCACAACATGGAATACAGACACGGTACAAATGTATCATACAAGCATTCTATGCGTTTACACACATCCTGCACCCTATATAAATATATATACACAAACACACGAGCTGCTTAAACACACATCAGTTCATAAAAGGACACGGGAAAGAGAAAACACAAACACAAACTACAAGCGCAGAGGAGGATCTTTTGTTTGAAACAGTAATGTAACATGTAAAGTAACCCTGACGATGTAACAGTCGTGTCATGTTATTTAAAAGGAATAGATCAGCAGAGAATTACAATTTGCCAGCTAACTGGCAATGCCCTGCAATGAGCGCTGTGAGGCACATTGTACAGCGCCGCACCACGTGTTGGAACTAATTAAACTATATAGCTGCCATTACATAAATAAAGTATAGTAATAATAATAACTGAAAGAGCTGCAGGAAACAAAGTCACATGACCTGGGACGTGTTAGAGAAAGGAAAAATAACCCACACACAGCCTGGCACACACACACGGCCTGGCCCACACACGGCTTAGCACACACACAGCCTGGCACACACACACACACACACACAGCCTGGCGCACACACACACACACAGCCTGGCGCACACACACACACACAGCCTTGCCCACACACACACACAGCCTGGCGCACACACGGCTTAGCACACACACAGCCTGGCACACACACACACACACACACACAGCCTGACACACACACAGCCTGGCACACACACACACACACACACACACACAACACAGCCTGGCGCACACACACACACCACACACACACACACACAGCCTGGCGCACACACACACACACAGCCTGGCGCACACACACACAGCCTGGCGCACACACACACAGCCTGGCGCACACACACACACACAGCCTGGCGCACACACACACACACAGCCTGGCGCACACACACACACCACACACACACACAGCCTGGCGCACACACACACACAGCCTGGCGCACACACACACACACAGCCTGGCGCACACACACACACACACACAGCCTGGCGCACACACACACACACACACAGCCTGGCGCACACACACACACACAGCCTGGCGCACACACACACACACACAGCCTGGCGCACACACACACACACACAGCCTGGCGCACACACACACACACAGCCTGGCGCACACACACACACACAGCCTGGCGCACACACACACACACAGCCTGGCGCACACACACACACAGCCTGGCGCACACACACACACACAGCCTGGCGCACACACACACACACAGCCTGGCGCACACACACACACAGCCTGGCGCACACACACACAGCCTGGCGCACACACACACACAGCCTGGCGCAGTGCACAGTGCAAATCAGACTCGTCCCGTTACCGCATCCTGGAGGTAAACAAGTCTCTATCTCAGTGTTTCCCAAACTTGTCGTCAGGTCCCCTAACAGGCCAGGTTTGCAGGATATGTGAAGCACAGGTGATCGGATTTGCTGCTCAGTGTGATTGCAGGATTCAGTCTATTTCCCCAAGCTGATCAGTAAAACCTGGTCTGTTAGAGGGACCTGAGGACGGGTTTGGGAAACACTGCTCTACATGCACCTCTCATCTATAATTGCTGGGATAAAGACAGGTCGTGCCCCCCCCCCCGATTTTAATCTGAAGGATTCATATCTCCACCAATGTGTCCTATGGAGCTCAGGAAGCCGAAAGGCTGGCTAAGCAACATGGGACATGTAGTCCCGAAACATCTGGAGCACCAAAAATCACCATAACAACTGGTCTACAGCTTCATCAAAACCGTTTAAAAGGCCACGTGACCCCCCCGCCCCCCACCACATATCCCCTCATTGAGATATCCAGGTGGATGTGATGCGCGTGACGCTGCCACATATCCCCTCATTGAGATATCCAGGTGGATGTGATGCGCGTGACGCCGCCACATATCCCCTCATTGAGATAACCAGGTGGATGTGATGCGCGTGACGCTGCCACATATCCCCTCATTGAGATATCCAGGTGGATGTGATGCGCGTGACGCTGCCACATATCCCCTCATTGAGATATCCAGGTGGATGTGATGCGCGTGACGCCGCCACATATCCCCTCATTGAGATATCCAGGTGGATGTGATGCGCGTGACGCCGCCACATATCCCCTCATTGAGATATCCAGGTGGATGTGATGCGCGTGACGCCGCCACATATTCCCTCATTGAGATATCCAGGTGGATGTGATGCGCGTGACGCCGCCACATATTCCCTCATTGAGATATCCAGGTGGATGTGATGTGCGTGACACCGCCACATATCCCCTCATTGAGATATCCAGGTGGATGTGATGTGCGTGACGCCGCCACATATCCCCTCATTGAGATATCCAAGTGGATGTGATGCGCGTGACGCCGCCACATATCCCCTCATTGAGATATCCAGGTGGATGTGATGCGCGTGACGCTGCCACACATTCGCTTCAGACTGGGGTTTTTTGCTTCTTTTGGATCAACAGCAGTAGGTGATGTGTGAAAGGCTGTACCTGATGGACGCGTGGCTTTTTTCGGCCTATTTAACTATGTAACGCGCCTAACGCCTCTACTTGTCCCTTTAAATTGTAGGGGAGCATTTGCGTGTCCAGCAGGGGTGCGCGGGGCGGTGTCCAGCAGGGGGTGCGCGGGGCGGTGTCCAGCAGGGGGTGCGCGAGGGCCCTGTTCATAGGAGCTTACAATCTAGAATCCCTGTACAGTACAAACAGCAGAGGGGGGGGGTCAATGGTTCCTGAGTTAAAGGATGTCTCAATACACAGGTAGTTTGCATATTGTATCATCACAGAGAGCTGGGATCATGTTAAAGCGGCCATAAGGATGAATGAACCCTGTAATAACAAAACTAACAGGTTTAAAAACAATTATTTTCCAACCTAGATTATCTAAAAGGGACGTGGAAAGTGACCTGGCAACTGCAACGTGAGCCCAAGAGTCCGCAGCCAAGAAAACAACCCTGCGCCGCACCCAGCCGAGTCCCACGCGAGCTCATTACACACAGCAAATAAAACCTTTCCTGGTACCGGGGAGGTTCCCAGATCCCCAGCGGCCGCCGTGTGCGTTAACACGGGAATGGGACCTTTAACTCCTCCGCTGTCGTAAACAACACCAAGCAATGCCAAGTATGAGGATACCCGAGCCTCGGGTCCTGACAGAAAGGGGACAATAACACCAGGATAGAGAAACGACGCTCATCTCCGTCCAAGCAGTTTGGCTTAGAGTGCAAGCTCTTGAGCAGGGTCCTCTTAGCCTATCGTTCTAGGTGTGCCCAACTTATTTGTTCATTTTATCTCCCCTGTTGTACAGCGCCGCAGAATATGTTGGCGTGTTATGAATAATTTCGTTCAGGTTTTAGAAGGAGCCCAATCCTCGCCCTCCTTAATGAATTCCTTCCCGTTTAACGAGGGGGTGTGTTTAAAGGGCTCTGCGTCAGCTAATTACTATTGTCAGAAAACCACCTGAGTCTCAAAAGGCAAACGTTTCCCCTGTCCGGCCCGATCTGCAGGGATTACCCTGCGTAAATTATCACCGGGAAACAGGACAGGCTCACAGAGTTGGCTGCGTGGGAGGAAGCACAGTAACAGTGACCCGAATCGCACGCTTCTCTGAACAAATAAACAGGATCGACGTGTGACGGCGGCCGTGAAAGCAGCGCTTCTGTGCTTTGTAATGAAGCCTTTTAATCTGGTTTCATCCTCATATGTTTAATATCAATCTAGTATATCCTGGCTTGTCAAATGTATTCCAAACCCGAGAGCCTGGAACACATGGGGAGAGCCTGGAAGACAAGGCGACAGCCTGAAAGACAAGGCGACAGCCTGAAAGACAAGGCGAAAGCCTGAAAGACAAGGCGACAGCCTGAAAGACAAGGCGACAGCCTGAAAGACAAGGCGACAGCCTGAAAGACAAGGCGAAAGCCTGAAAGACAAGGCGAAAGCCTGAAAGACAAGGTGAAAGCCTGGAAGACAAGGCGAAAGCCTGAAAAGACAAGGCGAAAGCCTGAAAGTCAAGGCGAGAGCCTGAAAGTCGAGGCGACAGCCTGAAAGACGAGGCGAGAGCCTGAAAGACGAGGCGAGAGCCTGAAAGACGAGGCGAGAGCCTGGAAGACTAGGCGAGAGTCTGAAAGACAAGGCGAGAGCCTGGAAGGCATGGCGAGAGCCTGGAACGCAAGGGGAGAGCCTAGAAGGCAAGGGGAGAGCCTGAAAGACAAGGCGAGAGCCTGAAAGACAAGGCGAAAGCCTGAAAGACAAGGCGAAAGCCTGAAAGACAAGGCGAAAGCCTGAAAGACAAGGCGAGAGCCTGAAAGACAAGGCGAAAGCCTGAAAGACAAGGCGAAAGCCTGAAAGACAAGGCGAGAGCCTGCAAGACAAGGCGAGAGCCTGCAAGACAAGGCGAGAGCCTGCAAGACAAGGCGAAAGCCTGCAAGACAAGGCGAAAGCCTGCAAGACAAGGCGAGAGTCTGAAAGACAAGGCAAGAGCCTGAAAGACAAGGCGAGAGCCTGAAAGACAAGGCATGGTGAGAGCCTGGAAGGCATGGTGAGAGCCTGGAAGGCATGGTGAGAGCCTGGAACACAAGGTGAGAGCCTAGAAGGCAAGGTGAGAGCCTGGAACACATGGTGAGAGCCTGGAACACAAGGTGAGAGCCTGGAACACAAGGTGAGAGCCAGAGTTTTGCGCATGGATTTGTGATAAATAACAAATCATTTCAGAGGTCGTGGCTGCCCGCTCCCTGGATTTGCCTGGTCCCAGATCTATACCAGCTGTGATTATCATTAGCCTAACTGGGAGCCAGATAGCCACAGGCTCCTAGAACATCACCGTGGCTTATTCAGAGACAAAACGTTTCCTGGCTTCTGCACCGTGGAGTCGGCACCTGTGTTTGACACAGAGAAGTGATTGCGATGAATTATCTCCAGGTTGCAGAGTAAAAAGGAGCCGGGAATATTCTGATAGAGAAGGGTTAACCTGGGACTAGCCAGCATGAACAATATGACAGCCCCTCCGCGGCAACACATCTGCCTCCAAGGACACGTTACATGTAACGAGCATCACACGCTAACCAAATCCTTTCACAAGAAGCATTATTAGTGCGGACGGTAACCATGAGAGGAGGTGTGTATGAACTGGTACCTGGAGCTACAGAGCATCACCGCACAGATATAAACCACAAACCCTGGCGTGTACAACTGTATAACCACAAACACAACATATAAAGACACACAGGAATAAACTATTCTATGATTGCATGGGCACTGTGCGGGTTGGGCAGAGGGATGGATGGATCAGCATATCCCACAAAAACGATCAGCTTACAGACAGCTCGGTATGATATGGATGGAAGGTGTTAATAATGAAGTCTACATGGTAAACCGCCTGTGCCCAGACCTTCCTGAGCCGGTCCTAGGTCTCATGTAAATAGGTCACGGGCTGGAGGAGCAGGGCCGGCCAGAGCCTGCTCCGCTGCCCCAGAGACACCTTCTAAAACAAGCTGCAATGCAAAATCTGACCTTAGAAAGGGAAATAACTAAAGCCGCACGTAACCCGGCCGCTCCGAGCCGTCTCATTTGCACAAAACCCCGAGAGTGACATGCAAAATATCCAAATGATCAGGACCGGCGACGGGACGCCGAAAATTCCAGCTCACACGTCCGCGGGTCCACCTGGCCACAGACACAGCTCGGGGTGAAATGACAGACGGACGCTGCACATTCCGGGTCACTATGTGTGTGTAAATGTATAGAAATCAGCATTATCGTGAATGTTCCCTAAAATGACAGATTCACTTCAAAAGGGACGAGTGTTGTGCACGGAGTAAAACACTCGCCCGCACGATAACGCTCACTCATCTGGCGAATCTGCTTCTTCATTCCATCTCCTGATGATGCAAGTATCTCAGAGGCATCGCTATGACATCACAAAGCATGTCCGAAGTTATAAAACCCACACAATCCTGAGAATGTCACACGTTGTGTTCATGTAACATGATCGGTCACTGCAGGAGACCAGCCGGGCCGCCGAGTCCCATAATGACACC
>CM019070.1:160961385-160971385 GCA_009667805.1 Leptobrachium leishanense | reverse complement strand
CCCATTGCCTGCTACTGCTAATTTATCCTATACCACAGTGGTAAGTTGAGACTTGCCATAAGATTTTGGTAAATGTTGCTGATGGGGAAAATCCACAAATTGGAAACAGATAAAAACAGCAGCATGTGTTTTATAAGGTGTTTCATAATGTGTTTTATAATGAGTTTTATAACATGTTTTATATGGTATTTTATAATGTGTTTTATAATGTGTTTATAACATGTTTTACAACGTATTTTATAAGGTGTTTTATAAGGGGTTTCATACTGTATTTTATAAGGTGTTTCATAATGTATTTTATATTGTGTTTTTATGTGTTTTTATAATGTGTTTTATAATGTTTTTATAACAGGTTTTACAATGTATTTTATAAGGTGTTTTATAAGGTGTTTCATAATGTATTTTATATTACATTTTTATGTGTTTTATAATGTGCTTTATAACGTGTTTTATAAGGTGTTTCATAATGTATTTTATGTGTTTTAATGTGTTTATAAAGTGCTTTATAATGTTTTATATTGTATTTTACTATTAGGTCTATTCAAAGAAAGGTGAAACTCAGGAGAATGACTGGAGAAGTGAAAATTCTAGGTCAAAATAGACAAACCAGAAAAATTCTCCCATTTATCTCACTTTCCAAATCGGCTATTTGCTCTAGATTGTTCTCTTCTCCTGCCAATTCTCGTGGTTTTCAACTTTCTCTGAATAGCCCTGAATGTGTTTCTTAACGTGTTTTATAAGGTGTTTCACAGTGTATTTTATAATGTCTTTTATAATGTATTTTATAACGTGTTTTATAATGTGTTTTATAACGTGTTTTATAATGTGTTTTATATTTGTTTTTAATGTATTTATAATGTGTTTTATAATGCGTTTTATAAGGTGTGTCATAATGTGTTTTATAACGTGTTTTATAATGTGTTTTATAAGGCGTTTCATAATGTATTTTTGCCTTTTATAATGTATTGTATAAGGTGTGTCATAATGTGTTTTATAATGTGTTTTATAATGTTTTTCTAAGATGTGTCATAATGTATTTTATAATGTGTTTTATAATGTGTATATTCCTTAGTAATGCACATCTAATTCTGCATATGTCCCTTTAAAAATCAATATGCAAACCCGCCACTCAGTCGCAGAGGCTGGGAGCCGGTACGAGGGGAGGTACGTGGTGATGGTTCTAAACCTGTAGACACAATGTTATAAATACTGGTTCTGACAGACCCGCGCGGTCGCCCGCGATCGTATCGGTGCTCAGTGACCAGGTGCAGTTTATTTTCATCGTCATCTGAATAATTTGCACAACATCCGACGCCGTAATTCAGAGTCAATTACAGGGATTGAGCAATAGGGAAAAAAGGCAGCAGAATGCAGTCACATCCCAGCTGAGGGATAATTGCCGCGCCGTGCCGTTTAAGATGCAATCATCTGGTCTTTAAAGCTTTTTTTATTCTGTATAAATACTGTCTGGGTGTAGGTTTTGCCCCGGACGGCTTCAAAGCGCAGCCAAGAATGTTTCAGCAGAATTAGATAGATGGAGGGAAAAATTAATGTCGCAAAACCCAAATTAGCTGATAATATTCGCACAAGCCGCCGGGTGTTTTCACGTTGGCGAGTAACCTGCAGGTCGTAAATATTATTACAAGACGGAGCTGCCAGATGTGTCAGACCTCTACAAGCTGCCGGGCAGCACCTGCAAGTGATGCGGAAATCGTATGCGGCGTGAAATGCGATCCTGTCGGCGTATCAGGGAGGAATCCCTAAAGAACGGCTGCGGCTACCGAGCTGATCCGTCTCCTGCAATGTGTGAATGCTGCAGGCTGAGGGGCAGCAAGTTTCATGCACTGCTCAGCATGCAAGTGGGGGATATGTGACCTTTTTGTACAACCACAGCAGCTTTGCACTCTATTCTGTCTTTAGGTTAAATCGATGAGAATTACTCTGGTTTCAGCCGCAGTTTGGCCATTTTTGGGTGGATTAACGTAAAGGCATACTGGCAGTGCCGGTGCATCCACTAGGCCAACTAGGCAGTTGTCTAAGTTGACCATTGGGAGGGGGTGCTGCTCTGAGCTACTATAACCGCAGGCTCTGTGCCAGAAGTTATGTTCTGGTCTGTTCGGTGCTGCCGCGGAGCTTGCAGCAGCCCCGTCCTGCCGTTAGCACAGTTGATAGCCGTGAAAGCTCTCTGACTGCGAGTGGCCTCTGCCCTCGCTATATCTCCTCCTGCTCTGCCTGGAAGTGTCTAGACCAGGGGTTTGACAACATTGGCCCTCCAGGTGTTTAGAAACCACAACTCCCATGTTGCTCAGCTACTCAATAGACAGACTGAGCCTCATGGGAAATGTAGTTCCAAAACATTTGGAGGGCGATGTCTGCTGACCCCGGTCTAGACCCCACAGGAGTATGAGATGTATTAGGAGAGCAGAAATAATATTTAGTGTAGAAACAATGGGGAGTTTTTTCTTGGGGGGGGGGTAAAAATGTGGGGGGGTTTTGCCTACATATTGTGACAGACTGCTTGGGTTGGGTAACAGGATGTCTGGGAGAGTAATCGAGGGAATGTATCTAGGAACCAGAATCCTGCGCGGCCTCTTTCCTCTCACACACTCAATGCCAATTAATTAATTAATTAACAGGTAAATTCTCTGACTGCGACTCCTGGATAGACGTGTTTTAATCAGACGGCTGAGAGCCGGGCGGGAGCGGTAACACCTCTCGGAAACGCTGTGATTTTCTTCAGTTTATTAGATGATGTTTCCTGGATGGTCAGGATCGCTGTGTGTTCAGTAAATGCTCCAACTGAGCTAGGATTTGTTTTGTAGTTTTTGTTTAATCACCTGCAATAGTTATTCAAAGCCAAGTGCGGCGTTTGTTTATTAAATAAAAAGACTTCTCATTTGCGCAACTTGAAGTCTGCGGCTGTTTATACCCTACAGCAGTGGTTCCCAACGGCGTTCCTCAAGTACCCCTGATACACCGCAGGGTCGCCGAAATGGGATCGCCAAATCGCACCGAATTGAAGAGAACGAAAAGTCACCGAACGTGCAGTGACTTTTCGATTCTCTTTGAATAACCCTGATAGGCTTTTTATACTAATTGCCATTTTTTGCTGCTGTTGCAACAACCACAATGAACCTCTGACCCTGAGAGGGAAAATCAAGCAGCGGCAGGAGACTATTCATTACTGTGAGTTTCATTGATGAAGCTTCCCCTGACGGTCATTGAACATCCCTCTACGTGTTGTGAATGCAACAACACTGAATGACGGGATTTAGTGAATGACCCCCATTCCAATGTGTGTGTGTGTGTGTGTGTGTGTGTGTGTGTGAATTAAGAAGCAGAAAAAGAATGTAAAACATTACATGTGTTAGCATTAACATAAAATATACATTAAACTAATAATGATACTAAAATATAGCATATCTATAAAAGTAAATTGAATAAATACAATATATATATATATATCCCCAACCAGTAGGTCAGCAGCACTCAATGCATACAAAATGCTGTATGTTGCCCGGTGCAGTAGCCAAAAAAAATAATAAAAAAAAATATATATATATATCAAAACATCCCAATGGCCCACTTGGGGGCTTAATAAAAAAAACTAACAAATTTATTAATAATCCTTTAAAACAGAACAGCTGACGTTTCGGCCCCAGAGGCCTTTATAAAGTTTGTTATTTTTATTAAGCCCCCAGTTGTGTCCATTGGGATATCCTGATATAGATATATATATACACTGTATATATATATACACAACATATACAGTGCCCCGACACACAGGAATGTTACAACAGTCAATCTATATTCCATTATCAACGTTTCAGTCCTGAAGGAATTTTATCCAGACAAAACAAGTCATCATTTAAAGTAATCTGATAATAATATAATAATAATAAGTATCTGTCCTTCCTGGTAAAATCCTTTATAAATAAATAAATTCTCCACTGCTTTTTAGCTACTTTTTTGAGCTGTGTGTGCGATTTATTGAGTTGTTGAAATCTTGAAAGGGTTAAAAGTAGTTAGAACCCGTGATGGGTTAAAATCTTAAATGTACGAGCTTGTGTTAAAGTCTTTACGTGTACGAGTTGGTGGCTCTCCTCCTAGCTTAGTAAAGGTTGAGTGCTGCCCTCCAGGTGTTATATATATATATATATATATATATATATATATTAAAGATTCAGGCGCACACAGAGTCTGTAATAAAAATAAAATATATTTATTGCACAGGATCCTATGCAATAAATATTTTCTTATTTTTATTATAGCCTCTGTGTGCACCTGAATCTTTAATATTTATCTATGCTGCTTGCAGTCAGGTGGAGTACCAGAGCAAGGAACGCTTTGTTACACTGGTGTGAAGGGTCTCTTGGACTTATATATATATATAGTATATATTTATATATGGCATAATTTAGTACTTATTTGTTCAATTAGACTATATACTGTATATATATATATACTTACAAATATGCTATATTTTAGTATATATTTAATGAATTACGCAACATATACATTTATAAATGTGCTATGTTTTAGTACACATTTTTTCAATTACACAATCTATATATTTATAAACATGCTAAAATTAAGTATTTACTCACAGGTCATATATTTTAATAGACACCATATATATTTATATATATATAAAGTCCAATATTTAGCCCACTGACGCCACAATATAAGTACTATAGACCTGAGTGCAATATCCCAAGATAAGTACATAGAAAAACAATATGGACAGCACATCAGGATTTGAGCAGATAAAATCAGAAAAATTTATTGGAAAAAATTAAAACATACGGTTTTTCAATCCGCTTGACCGACGTTTCGGCCCCTCAAAGAGCCTTTATCAAGGTCCTTGATAAAGGCTCTTTGAGGGGCCGAAACGTCGGTCAACCGGATTGAAAAAACGTATGTTTTAATTTTTTCCAATAAATTTTTATGATTTTATCTGCTCAAATCCTGATGTGCTGTCCATATTGTTTTTCTTTATATATATATATATATATTGCTTTATTTAAGAATACATTTATTCCATTACACTACATATAAATATATATATATACATATATACATACAACGGTACAGTTGCTCGGCCAATTATACTCGGTGCAGATAGTGGCACTCCAGGGACTTTGTTTCAATGCTGCTGTCTACGCTGAGTATATAAGGCTCAAAATGTTAAGTCCCAAGCTACTAGCCAGGCCTTAAGAGTTACTCGCCACTAGCTGCCCCACCTTACCCCTTATCCTGCCCTGCCTCTGCATTCCCACTCGCCCTCATGTAATTTCCACTCGTCAAATGCGAGCAGGCGAGTGGAAATTTTGAGGCCTGTATATATATACTTTTTTCATTCTAGGTGGTATGATCTTATCTCTGTTGTTTTATTATGGGCCCAAGATCCCTCATGCATTTATTTTCCCATTTCAAACATACCATTTGACTCTCACTTTTACGACATCCAATCCCCTCACCCATGTGACCCCTAATGTCCTAATGTTCAATTCTAGGAACTGATCAGTTAGCATCAAGACCTGAGGAAGGGAGGAATACTCTCGAAAGCTTGTCTTTTAAATGTAACGTTATTCCAATAAAAAAGGTATCACTACGTACGGCTATACTCGTAATTTTGGCATCTGGACTAACACGGCCAATTGAATTTATATATATATATTTGTTTTTAAACATGGTATATTCTAGTATATATTTATTCAAATAAAGAAATTGTCTTTCATAGAACATTGAAATAGTGCAGCTTTGATTTTTTTCTTTTTCTTTGGTCAGGTAACAGTTTTCATGTAGGTCCCATTATGTAAGAGTAAACCGTGCTGTATACAAACGTCTCGATTCGGCAAACATTGAGTTGACACCGAGCACCAAAAGCCGAGGCAGACTATTACTTTAACAATCTCGCGAGCCGACGCTGAGCAAGTGCATCAGCCAACTCGCCGTTTAGCGGATGGACCTGTGAATATTCGATTCACTCGTAATGACAATGAAACTCTTACTTTGAGAAGACACAGCGGATACAGCGAACAGGGTGCAAAGGACCAGCCGGGTGCTGAGCGTCTTCAGGTTCATGGTGTCAATCACTTGTGCATAATACCTGTTGGAAAGCGAGGGACAGGTGAGCAGATATTATCTAGATAAATAAAGCCTATCGAGTCCGTGCAGTAACATCTGTGAACACCAGCCAACCGGTACCTGCAGGAACCTGACCTGCCTGCGGCTTTTGTGTTTCGCTGCAAGTTCCTTTAGCTTTCACAATGTGAAACGCGTTTACCATCTTCCCTTATGCTTTTCAGGCCCAGTGGTTTCAATCGGAAACGGTCACCTTGTCATATTGAATCCACCGCACTTTTCCAATTTATTTTAATGTGTTTCATGTCTTTAAATATAGATTTTAATTTAAAATTTAAATCTTTATTTTATGATTTCTCTGTCATGGGCCTGAAAGTGTTAATTTGAAAGCTTACCTGTTTAAAAGGAGGGTTAATTTATGTGCGTTTTACCGCAGGTTTCTCTCTGCCGCATTGGATGGCTTCGCTTAGTATACTAAGTATAACAGCATTTCAAAATATTGTTTAAACATTATAAAAAAAGAGATTTTTTTTCCTAACCGATAAAAAGAGACCCAAAATAAATGTAAAAAGAAATTCTGAGATTATAAATAAAATATAAAACAGATATAAGATTGATGAATTGAAGGCAATGAATGAATTAATGGTTTTATCCAATACTCTTAATTTCTGTACCGCACTTTCATTGGGGGATTTATGGAAAGATCAAGGTGCGATGCACACACAGGTGTATCAGGGAAAATGCACTAATGATAAAAGCAATTAAAAATGATATATTCTATGCAAGTCTATGACTTGGGCCATGCCGCGCCATGCTGTACCCACCTTATATGATGAAGATGCACCCGAGAAATGTTGGCTGGCTGCGTCCCCTGTCTTTTATAGTCCTGGAAATACTGGATGATGCTCGGGACCAGTCACAGACACAAATGAGTGGAAAGTGGGTGTTCACCACTCGCTCCGTGGACATTAACTTTCCATAACTGCTGGAAAATGCTGAAAAGTTGACTAGAATTGTGCAACATGCAAAAGCACATCAAGAGGGGCAAGAAGTGAGCTAATTATACACAATATATCATAAGCAATAATATATCAAGGTCTCAGCAAGAAAGTTATGAGTAATGAAGGTGTGTGGAGGAATAAGACCAGAATGATCTAACTCTGTGCAACTATAATACAGATAGATACAGATACAGATAGATACAGATAGATACAGATAGATACAGATAGATACAGATACAGATAGATACAGATAGATACAGATAGATACAGATACAGATAGATACAGATAGATACAGATAGATACAGATACAGATACAGATAGATACAGATAGATACAGATACAGATAGATACAGATAGATACAGATAGATACAGATAGATACAGATACAGATAGATACAGATAGATACAGATAGATACAGATACAGATAGATACAGATAGATAGATACAGATAGATACAGATCCATATAGATATAGATACAGATATAGATACAGATACAGATAGATACAGATAGATACAGATATAGATACAGATAGATACAGATAGATATAGATACAGACACAGATACATATAGATACAGATACATATAGATACAGATATAGATACAGATATAGATACAGATAGATACAGATAGATATAGATACAGACACAGATACATATAGATACAGATACATATAGATACAGAGAGATAGATACAGATAGATAGATATGGATACAGATAGATACAGATAGATATAGATAGATACAGATAGATACATAGATAGAAAGACACAGATAGATACAGACAGATACATATAGATAGAAGATGGATAGATACAGAGATACAGATAGCTAGATAGATACAGATAGATTTATGCAGATAGAAAGACACAGATATATACAGATACATACAGACAGATACATATAGATAGATACAGATATATACAGATAGATATAGGATAGATACAAATAGATATAGACAGACATGAATAGATACAGATAGATAAAGATACATACAAATAGATAGATAGATACAGATAAATAGATACAGATACAGATAGATACAGATAGATAAAAATAGATACAGATACAGATAGATACAGATAGATAAAAATAGATACAGATAGATACAGATACAGATAGATATAGATACAGATAGATACAGATACAGATAGATATAGATAGATACAGATACAGATACAGATAGATAGATACAGATAGATACAGAGAGATACAGATACAGATAGATAGATAGATAGATAGATAGATAGATAGATAGATACAGATACAGATAGATAGATACATAGATAGATAGATAGACACAGATAGATAGATAGATAGATAGATAGATATAGATACAGAGAGATAGATAGATAGACACAGATAGATAGATATAGATATACGTATCTGGTGGTGCGATGACAATCGCTTCTTGGTATTCAGGTGGTTCTCATGATATACAGTATATCGTCCAAATGGATTATATAAAAAGGAAGCAAAGCACAAAATACATATAATAGTGCAGGGTGTACAAATGATGATGGAATAAAACACTGATAAGCTGTTCCACTCACAAATAAAGAGCCCTGTCACTGGCTCTGAGTGGTTAAGTGCATCTGGGTCCTTTTTCTTCTTGTTATTTTGGAGGAGACCCACACCCTTCAAAATTGATGATTCCTCTCATTCATCGTATATGAAAGAAAATATAGAAAACGGAAGCTCCATCGAATGTGAGTTGACACTCTATCTAAATTCTTGTGCAGGTCCACCAATGAGTATATAAAACAATTTAGATAGAGTGTCAACTCACATTCGATGGAGCTTATGGCCAAGCTCTAGGTAGTAGTGCCAGTGGATTTGTTTGGGGGGTCAAATCCACGAAAACCTCAAGCGGATTCTGGAACAAAAGGGACCAGGTTCTGCTCGGCTGTCCCCGCTCGCTGTGCCCGGTGCCGCCGCCTCAGCCAGTCCCGCTCGCCACTGCTTTTTCCCCTCTCACTGCTGACCTCGTGGGAGAGCGGTAGAGCGGAGAGCTAGAAACAGATAGATAAAGAGAGATAGATACAGATATATATAGATACAGATAGATATAGATACAGATAGATACAGAGAGATAGATACAGATAGATACAGATACAGATAGATACAGAGAGATAAATACAGATAGATACAGATACAGATAGATATAGATACAGAAAGATACAGAGAGATAGATACAGAGAGATAGATACAGATAGATACAGATACAGATAGATACAGAGAGATAAATACAGATAGATACAGATACAGATACAGAGAGATAAATACAGATATATAGATACAGATATATACAGATAGATACAGATAGATGGATAGATACAGATACAGAGAGATAGATAGATAGATAAATACAGATAGATACAGATAGATACAGATAGATACAGATACATATAGATATAGATAGATATAGGATAGATAGATACAGATAAATACAGATAGATACAGATAGATACAGATAGATACATACAGATAGATAGATATAGGATAGATAGATACAAATAGATACAGATACAGATAGATACAGATAGATACAGATAGATATATACAGATAGATACAGATAGATAGATACAGATAGATACAGATAGATATAGGATAGATAGATAAAGATAGATACAGGTACAGATAGACATAGATAGATATAGGATAGATAGATACAGATAGAAAGATACAGATAGATACAGATAGATATAGGATAGATAGATACAGATAGATAGATAGATAGATAGATAGATACAGATAGATATAAGATAGATAGATACAGATAGATATAGGATAGATAGATAGATAGATAGATATAGGATAGATAGATACAGATAGATAGATAGATAGACACAGATAGATAGATACAGAGAGATAGATACAGATAGATATAGATAGGAACAGATACAGATAG